>MEJB01000026.1:1452976-1466566 GCA_001752375.1 Rhazya stricta | reverse complement strand
ATTCAAAAAGCACTTCTGATGTGAAGATATTTAATCAGGTATTTTAGGCATTTGAGTCGTTAATTCGGAGTTTCCAATACTATTGGCCAGTCATTTTAGTAGATGAAACTTTCTTGAAAGGATCGTACTGAGGGATTCTTTTTGTTACTAGTACATGGGATGTAAACAAYGACATGTGCCCCCTAGCATTTTTTGTTGTCGWGTAAAAGTCATTATCGAGTTGGGGATGGTGTCTCACTATATTAAGAAATCATATTGTCCWACAAAGAGAGATATGTTTGATATCCAATCACCATAAAGGAATATTGGATGCAATAGAGCGATTTATAGAGTGGCAACCACCATTGGCAGTTCTTAGATACTGTCTAAGCATATAAAGGCAAATTTCAACGCCAAGATTAAAATAGGGATTGGACACAAGCAATGTAGAAATRGGTAGCGAGTGTAAGAAAGAAAAATTTGTTGCCGTCATTGAAGAAATCAGTCTACGAAGTCCAACAACATAAGGTTATTAAGACTAAATAGACTTGCATACGATGATGGTCACATATATGATTGCTTGACAACCAATCTCTCTAAGTCGTTAAACAATGTCATTAAGAACGCATAGGCCTTACCAATTAAAACATTGATATTTGCTAAAATTGTCAAATATTTTGCCAAACACCATGAGCAAGGTGCTCATTCTGGACATCCATTTTAGCCAAGAACTTGGTAAACATTTTCCAATGCTGAAAGAAAGCCAAGGGCATATATTGTGACTCCACACAATATATCACTTGACTTATRTAGCATCAATACTCCACTTTGAGGAGGAATGGTGACAATGTTTATATTGTGAAACTGAGTGAAAAATGGTATTTTTGCAATAAGTGGTCCGCATTTGGGATTCCTTGCTTACATGCTGTTGCGGTTGCCTGTGAACTGGGTTTTAATGCAGTTGATTGGATGAATGATGTTTACTCCATTACATGCTATCGCAATATATATCTAGAAAATTTCTTTCTTGTTGCAAATGAATGTCTTTGGAGGTTAACACCCTTCAATCTTATTCACAATCCATTGAATATGAAGGTACAACATTCAAGGTCGATTTTGAACCACAAGGATTCGATGTGACATGAATTTCCGRAACCCCGATGAGCCTAGAAGATTCGAAAACTATCATGCGATAAGTCACAATAGAAGGATTGCCTTAGTCATGAAAYGGATGAAGGGATCTAATAAATAGTGTGTCTATTTATTATGTTGTTCTAGAAGACWTATTTCTATCATATGATGTTGTTAAGAGATGTTAGATGCTCATTTTGATCTTTTAATGAGGATGATGATATTGTTGTTTGATCATTYAATGAAGATATTTTTGGTGACAGGTTGATATTTTTCGATGTGTTATTCTGCTGAAGATGTAGTGYGCAGGTTGGTATTTTTTATAAAATTTTACAGTTTAAGAGTAGAAAATCTGTGGAAAATGGTAATAATCAAAAGATCTATAGAACACGGCAAGTGATAGTGTTTTCTYTGMGGAAAACACTATGACATTCCGCATTTTATGGTATAAACTCTCATATATTATATTTTTATATTGAGAAAATTGAAAATTAAAAATGCGCCACTTAGTAGAGTTATGCCTAAATGAAAATGTTGCCCTAAGTAGCCTTATGGCCAAAGTTCTATCACCCCTAAAACGAAGGTYAAGGGCCATTTGACTCTRAAACARAGAACCCARCTGTGGAAAAACACAAGAGTTGAAGTAAGGGGGAATGGACTGATTTGGGTGTTTTAACACATTACCGCAAGGTAGTGCAATTAAAGACCGAATTAGAATCAGTCGGTTACTTAACCATGAATCAGCATTTCCAACTTACAGGTGTCGAAAACACAGCCCGCATGAAATGCCAGATGTTATACCGTCAAAATGTTGAATATCTCATTTCACCCACAAAACTCAGTAATACAGATATCTGATGAGAATACCAGAAGAATATGTTACATCTGCAGGCACTCTACTGAACAAGAAAATGGCGTCCAACGACAATTGGAGAAAGAACGCAGACACCCACAAGATGAGTCCAGAAGATGTGAAAAGAGCAGGAGTGGAGGCCTCCAAGAAGCCGCCAGGCCACAACCCTGGWGGGGTTTTGCATCAGAGGCGGAGATTACCCTATAGCAGTACCACCATAATTCTCGCGGGCTCCGCCATAACCGGCGCCATCTTTTATTTCACCTTATATGCCACGAAAAAGCCCGAAGCTAGTGCCGTAGATGTTGCCAAAGTCAGTACTGGTGTTGCTCGTCCWGAGGAAACACATCCCCGGAAGTAGSGTTTGTTATAGGATCAGGTTTCAGTTGTATTGTGTTAAATTTTGTATCAATGCAAATCCATTTTCTCTTTCTTCCTTTTTGTGTAGAGTGACACATGATAATCTTTTTCAGTAATTAACTGGCCAKGACGAGGTTAATCGCTGTAATTCCTTCATTATTTCTCTCCCCATATATATGYGTACCGATAATGGAGTTTCTCTTCAAAAACGTCCTTTGGAAGGAGGTTTCATGGACTGCGAATTGGCATATGGTGACTGAATACCAATACCGGTGGCTGAACTAGTGGTTCTGTTTACTGCGGGTACGATGGGTAAGAAAAAAGATAAAATCTWAATGATCCAATAAATAAAGATAATTATAAATAATATATTGTATAATAACATTTTTGAAATCGTGTTATAGCTATTTTATTATAAATTTAAAAAAGAACATGGGTCTATTGCTGCTGCAATTGGATCATTTTTTTTAGGGTTATTCAATAAATAACCCACTTTTGATAACCACCTTCTAACTATTGGCTTTGACGCGTGATGTGTACTAATGGAATACGCACAAGTCAAAAGGCGAGGAAATGAAGTGAATAAAAAAGATGGCCACTTGGATTGAGCCTGAAAATAGGGCTATCACTTTCTTGTTCATCTCTCGTTCAGTTATATTTTTTATATTACATAATATTTATTGAAAAAATACTCTTTTCACACTTTTGATAGTAATGGAAAAAATTTACTGAAATAACTTTTATGCAAGATCGCTCGAGTAGAAYATATATATATAAAAGATACAAATAGAGATATAAATGTTAAGTTTATCCTGAAGTATTAAAAGGCAAAATTTTAAAAAATCCAGTGGATTAAATCAACCATTTACTCAATTTTTTGTGGTCAAAAGTAGGTGACTAGTCTCGTGCCAAACAAGCTACATAAAGTTGTAAAATCGGTTAGTGATGAATGGGATACGCGCCAAACCAGGGTTTGGTTACACCATAGGTCTTAGGTAGGATGGGAAGATCAGCTCGAGTTGGTGGCAGCTAATGCATCTGTCGATGGCAGGAATGAAGGTTCAGCTGCCAAGGCAAGCTGATGGGCATCACCGAAAACAAGGTGGTCGACCAAGGGGAAGTCACGATTCGGTACSAATGAAGAGTCTCTCAGACAACCTTTTCCGGCCGAATAATCACGGATGATGCCATCGTAACGTCTTAGAAGGTGATAGTATCCCAAGTTCACGATCTATACAGCGCGAGGATATGAATGCTACAGTAAAACATATCAGTAGGGACGTTGTAATTTAATTTAGAAAGTTAATTAGCTTTCCTACAATATTTAACRATTTTTAAAAGTATTTTCATTTGCATGGTTAAAAGCAATGTTTTCACGTTATTTGACGAGACAAGATTTATGTTGGTTTATCGCCACTTTTATATAAGTCATTTTTATGCATGTGTCGCTAAAATTAACGATACTTTCATTTTAAGTATTTCTRAAGTAATGGTATTTTTTTCGTAAGCGTTTCAAACATATCAATGCTTTTAGATAAGAGCATGTCTGATGCTGTGTTGTTAACAGTGAATAACTTTTGACATACGTCGGTTAATATAGAAAATGTCAATCCATGTCAGATTAATATCAAAGGGAAGGAAAGGAAAATTCATAAATTAATTTCAATACATAATGTCAACGTCCATTAATTTCGTATATATGGSATTTAGTGTCTTTAAATACCGTAATTAAAATAACCTTCAAACTCAAGAGTTATCTACAAATAATATAAGAATAGCTTTCAAAATCAATAATTATATCTAATTGGCTAGGTCAGCAAGTTAAAYAGGCTCTRGAASTAAATATTATGTTTGACATTGTTAGCATTTATCATTTCCRTATCACCATATAGTAGCTCAAGACATTATGCAATGGAGATAGAATTATYGAGAAAATRTCTATTAYGATGACATTACAGTYATTTTATGATATTAACRTTATTGCATAGGAGATACTCTAAGCTTCTCTGAATTTAACGACACTTTTATATTAARCATCCTCGAATAGGATTACCTGAGTCCRGATTACYTTTACTRAGACAGATGTTCTAGTGAACAAAGTCACTCCGAAACTTAAGTTATATTCCTTCAATAGTTAAATACAATTAATATTAAGAGATTCCAACTTATAATAAATGACATTCAATAATAAATAGGRTAGTTGGTCCATAAATGAGGTGCTCACTCCCGATATGAGATTCTTTGATTAGTTTTTTGGCAGCTACACTTTTAATTAATGTAAGCAAAAGGAAAATCTCAATAGACAAAACTTATATTTAAAACTATCACCATTTTTTATATTACTCGATAAGACGATGCATATTTTAAAAAATGTTGGTAATATAGCGATGCATTTTAATTAATGTCGAAATTTTTTTAAAAGTCGATGCTTTTTTTAATATCGATGATTAGCYTAATATAATGATGCTTTTAATTAATGTAGGTAAAAAAAGGTCTCGATTTATGRCACTTATATTTAAAAGCATCTCCATTTTTTATTATTACTCAATAAGATGACGTGTATCTTAAAAAGCAGTCACAGAGGTCTGTTAACTGGCGAAGTAGATTTGACTRATGACCTTCCCACGCAATCGCTTCCAATTGCTGCAATCTTGCTTGCAGCTGGATCAGTCATGTTTCCATAGCCCTTTTGTTGGCTTCTTCCAGCCATTACCCTTGCCATAGAGCTTTATTTTGTGGTTGGGTGTTGTGCATTTCTAGCATTTCCACCTTAACATATAAAAATGCATTTTAGCTCTCTAATTCTGCAATCCTAGCTTCCAGTGATCTGGACATCCTACAATGAGATTACCACAGCTTAGCTCCAAGTATACTTAGTAAGCTCAATGATAACCAGAAGTCCCTATTAAATTCGAAGCCTAGGCTCTGATACCAATTGTGATGACCTACCCTCCCCGGGATTCTACTGGGGCTGTACGAGCGTCGCTTGCCTCTCGACAGTCAAGGTATAAGTATATATAATAGCTCATGAAATAATACACAGCTATCTAGTGAGGATATAATAGTCGGATTACAATATACATCAAACCAAAGCTAGTACAAGAAAAGAACAAATGTAAGAGCCGAATTTTTTTAAACCCCATGTTCCAAACATTTCTGATCCTTCCCGCAGCTTATACTTAATTACCTTCAACTAAAGCTTGAACAAAGAAACTAAYAAGGAACACYCTGTGAGTTTCAAGTGCTCAATGTGCAAGTGTATTCAAAACCCTGATGCATAAAAGCTCAATTTAGTAGTAAGGATCGAGCTATATAAAATAAGATAACATGTAATGTGTGTGTGTGTGTATATATATATATATATGAATTAAAAATTGTTCCGAATCATTTTCAAGAAAACAGGACAAGTTTAATATCAAGCATGTAAAGATAAGAACGACGCGTATAAAATTATATAGTGAGATAGCGGGATGGATGGGGTATAGGGATGTTTTAGTTGCTCCCCTAACTGGCAAAGTAGAATTTAACTTATGGCCTTCCCGCACAATCGCTTCTAATTGCTGCAATCTTGTTTGCAACTRGATCAGTCATGTTTCCATAGCCCTTTTCTTGGCTTCTTTCAACATTGCCCTTGCCAAAGAGCTTCATGTTGTATTTGGATGTTGTAAATTTCTAGCATTTCCACCTTAATGTGTAAAAATGCATTCTGGTTCTCTAATTCTGYAGTCCTACCTTCCAGTGATCTAGACATCCTACAATGAGATGAACATAACTTAGCTCCAAATATACTTAGTAAGCTCAACTATAACCAGAAGTACCTATTAAATTCAAAAGCTAAACTCTAATACCAACTGYAACGACTTGCCTCCCCTAGGTTCCACTGAGGCTGTACACCACTAACCATTAGACAAGTAAAGACCCAAAATTAATAGCCCCTCCACCAAGATTTATGATTTCTTCTGAAATAAGCATAAAATCGAGAATATTGTCTAGTTGAATATGATGGACAAGATACTGAATTCAACAAACCAAACTTCCAGCAGTGTTATCAAGAATAGAATAGCTTCCATAGAATACACGTAAGAATATTGAAAACAGATGCATAGATAAGCCAAACTTCCAATATTGCAAATTAACTCTATTAGATTAATTGATCACCGCAACAGAACCCAAACGAACTGTAGGATCTATATTTGGAAGCTCTCAATGACATGATATATATAATTTTTATCCATAAAGAAAGYACGGAACCTGTTTAACCATAGAAAATATTAGCTAAAACAAAACTTTACAGCAAATTTTACATTCTAAAACAAATTGAACAAACTAAAAAGTAAAGAGTTGCAAACAGAATTACACATATTTAATGACATTTGCATTAGGAAAAGTCCTTTTCCATAGAGGTTCCTTGTTCAGCTTATTATTGCAAAACTAGGCATCCACAATCATAACAACATTAATGACCCRAGATCCAATCATTAGTCTAAGATCCAACATGTGATGTRAAATATCTTTAGCTAGTAGAAACTTACAAGTGTWCTCATTTTGGCAGAACATGCTCATAATCTTCTTGCTATCATGGCACCTAGAAATAATTAAAAAATGATAATGAATGGACAATCATTCTTGGACTAGAACATAAATTAACAATATGGATAAATTGATAAATTTGAATAGTTAAGGTATAATACCAATGAGCAAGGACAGACAATGGATGTTCCTACTGCATTACCAAGAATTTCTATGAATGAAATAGGTCTCATTAAAGGTTCATCTTTATCTTYATAGCTCTAGGCTTATCAGACCACCAACTAGCACTCAAGTAATACTATTCTAACAATCATATAGGAGCAAATTCGCGTGAAGTGACCTAGAGCCTCTCTAGTTTCAAGAGGAAGAAAAATAAGTAAGTCGCTCCTAAACTCACATAGAGAAGGCAAAAAAAAAATTTATCTTTAGCATGATCCTACAAGTGGTATCGGAGCCACAGTTTTAACATTATGAGCATGCTAGTGTTAGAACTAGAAAAGGTAGCTCCTCTATTAATTTAAAACGTTCTTTGTGCATTTGTATGGATCCTTCCTATAAAAATGACATTTATATCTCTTATAAACCTCATGAATGGAGTTATAGGGATTTGYATATCTTGTTTGTTTTGTTATACAAACTAGTTTTGATGTAAACCTTGTGATTGAGATATAGGCACTTGTAAATTYGATGAAGTTTTACATCGATTTAATTGACTTTATCAGTTTTTTTTCATTATATAAAGTTACTAAATTTGCTGGAATTTCAAAGAAGAATACGAATGAAGGAAAAGCTTGAAGATTGAAAGACTATGTTGCTATTTTTTCTTTAGGAACGTGCRAGAGAAGTAAAGATGTAGCGAAAGCTAAAGATAAAATCTTTTTTCCTTCTCAATGTGCTTTTAGGTTCCTCTTGAAACAAGAAAGGTGCAAGGATTTCTTGTTAGAGGCACCGTTGATTTGATTCTCTGGTCTGCRCTAAAGGAATTAGCGGCTCTAAAGGCAGCCCTGATCCACTAATTTACTATGTTGTTTCTTTCTAGCAAGTCTTTTACTTCTACGCATGAAAAATCCAAGCAAGTGCTTCTTCCAATTTTCCAGGGTATGACTCTAACTTTTTTAACTCTACCTTTTTTAACTAAGTTTTGTGAGAAYCTAGGATGAACAAGAAGGGAGAAAGAGAGTGGTAGCTAGAGTGAATAGAGAGATTTAGGTCAAGAGGATTCTTTAAAGAGAGGCTATATATCTTAAGGTTGAAACCCTAAACCAACGTGTACTTGAAATCCACCAGAACTAGGAAGTTCAGCCAAGGTGTAAAACCCCTTGGGGTGGTAGAAATTCTCTCCAAACTAGGGGATTTCGGCTACCCTAGGATTTCCTCTTGTGAGGCCGAAATTCCTAGTCTTTCTTGGACAAGTTCTAGTCCCTTTCTTTTATTATCTCTAATTTAATCCCTAAACTCATTCTTTAATTAATTTTTTATTTGGATCAACCCAAGTAATAAATTAAGAATCAAGTGGACTTATTTAAAGCCCTAAATCATTCTTTAATTAATTCTTTACTTGGATCAACCTAAGTAATTAATTGATTAAATATCCAATGGACTTATTTTATTCTARCCCAATAAATATGGACTAAATTGAATAAAATAATATCTCTCATTAGCTTAGTTCATACTTGAAGTCCAACTGTACAATTAAGTACTTRRGTAATATTGAGCTACCCAAGGGACCAAAAGAMAAATTATTCATGACTACTAAAATGACCAAAATAYCCTTATTACCTAGTAGTTGYATTTCGTCATTTTAAGTGTTTCATTTATCACCATATGGATACAYGGACCTYATGAATAATATTGCATGAGCATAGTCTTCGATCTAYATGTGAAATGATGAATATACCCTTTTGTGTAATACCCATCAAARAGAGAGGAATAATGTACTAACACCTTCTCAATTACATCTATCATCCTTGGATTTCTARTCCGATAATCCACGACAACCTTGAATGTCCTTACTTATCACTAGGAGCTACCCAGAAGTGAACATTCTAAAGTCATGTTCTCAGGGCCCTGGATCATTTGATTATCCTTTGGACAATCACAAGARGATGATTAATACTTCACAAAATGAAGCACATAAACTATCTTGTACCAGTCTGTCTTGGTTAATTAGATAKTATATTCTCAACATACAAGGTTATTGATCTAAGAAAAGATCTCACCTATAATATATCAAAGAACGCAGCTCTAAGCTTATCAGACCACCAACTAGCACTCAAGTACTAGGATATTCATCCAAGCARTAGYAGTGATGTTCTGGTTTCTATAAGRATAGTACTTKAACATAAACAATATCACAGTTCCTAGTCTACGTATATCAAATACACTTGTGCAATTGGAGTGAATGAACTGTCCACTCACTAAGGCAAGTCATTCGCCATTAGAGTCTATTGCACAATGATCTTATCATGATAAAATGCYCAGTTCTATCAAAAGACCAATAGACTATTTGTCTTGCTAATAAGTAACCATAGTTTATGCCTAACTACGAAGAACGACCCATCACATAAATCATTTACTTAATTACTTRGACTTGTACYAATAAAATATATAATTTAATGTATGTACCAAAATGGAATAGATGGAATTACTCTTTTATTGCAATTTAAAGAAATACATTGTCTTTAGGCATAYTATTCTAACATTTTTTGCACTTGTGCTGAAATTTCAACAYTAGGTAGTGTAGAATTTTACAATGAAAGGATATCTTTTTCTAGGGTTTTTTGTGCAGTTTTTTGTTATTTTTCTAGTCCTCTAATGTACATATTTAAACTGTATTTTTCCTAAAAGAGATAGGCTGGAATGTCGCRACAAAAATGCATGAAAAGGTTGCTGAAATTTTTTGTACAACTTTGACACATGGCGCCATTCCATGCAACAACAAAAAAGAAACCACAAGATTGTTTGCTATGTAAATTTTGTCGTTCTTAGGATGTTTGGGAAATCATTCTTGGAGGTTATTTATTTTAGAATTAGATTATCTTGTGATATATTGCATGAAATAAGTAGTAAAGGATGGAACCACCTAAGATTAAACATGATCACATTTAAAGTTATTTAATGCTTCCTTATGTGATATTTAATCTATGTGATCAGTTAGGAATAATAAATAGACAAGCATATAATTAAATTATTATATGTTTTCTATTATRAAGCGTGATCATAAGCATGTTAATTCGTGAGGATTGCTTCCTCAACATAGAATCAAAATTGAGATAACGTTTTTATTCGACCTAATAAAATTATAGAATTAATTTATGAGTTACTTTCTTAAAGGCTATCATCCTTGACATAGAAAGTAATTCTTCGGTATTCCAAAATAAGGCTTTTTGATAGGTTAATCTACAAAATGTAAAATGAACATTCGGATTGCTCTTTAACGGAGTAATACAAGTTTAGRTATTTTACCATATGTTAAAGACATCTTAAAAAATGTTTTATTAAAACCCTTATTTTAAGAGATCAAGTAGGAGAGGGGTTCCAACGACCRCATGGCTTCCATCACACTTCTAATTAGAGATCGTGGGTATCCTCGTATCATTCTGAGCATGGCCCYCTATAGGATGGGTATTCCACAAGGATCCAGATCTAATAGAAGAGGCATAATTAAAACCTAGGGTATGTATTATCATCRACCAACCTAAGGTTGGAGGTGATAATGCGAGATTATCTATAGGAGATGAAAGGTAGTGGCCGGCCTCTAAACGAAACTATTCTTTGGGTTGTTTCCTATTAAGGGAGTTTAATTTGTGGTGGTTATACATTTAACTTAGAGAATTGATATTCTTCCTATAGAAGCTCTGTTAGTCATCTAAGAGCCAATTAACATATTATTGATAACAGTTATAGGGTAATCTATTATCATAACATAATATGAGCTTATGTGCAATATTTGTTTGCTATGTACCAAAAAAGCACTAAAAGTACATTAGTTGCATTTTTCAATCCCCTCAGTATTATTCTCAAGGAGCACAAGCTCATTGGGGCTAATTTTGCGAAATGAAAGAGAAGCCTGAACATAGTACTCATTATTGCTGTCCCGAGACTGGGAGGACTCCACTGACTAGGAACGCCAAGCTAAGATGGACTAAGGAGACCCGATGAAATGGCTCGATGCTATATGTTGGGCTCTATGTCTAATGTTCTTCAGTCAAAGCACGAGCAACTACCAACTGCATATGACATGGATTTGTCATTAAGAACCATGTTTGCTGACAAGAGCCAGCCCATAAGGCAGGAAGCTCTAAGGGGAATCATGAACACTAGGATGGCTAAGGGGCATGGGTTCAAGAGCACTTGCTCAAGATTATTACCTACTATGAAGAAGTTGAGGTCCTAGGAGCTATGATCGATCCTGAGAGCCAGATTSACATGGTTTTAGAAACTCTACCAGATTCTTGTCCACAGTTCAAATTAAATTACAATAAGAACAAAATGAACATGAATCCGATGGAGCTCAATAAAGAGAACTAGGCCGCAYAGGAAATCATGAAGCCTACTTGAAAGGTTTTTGTTACTCGTTCTGCGCCTTCTTCTAGGAATGGGCTGAATGCCAAAAATTTGAAGAAGAAGAAAGGACAAAAAAACACAGGTAGGAAAGACAAAAAGCCTRCCGTGGGTCAAGAAAATGCTAAGCCTAAAGAAAAGTGCTACAAATGTGGGCAAAAGGGGCACTGGAAGAAAGGCTTTCCAGCCTTCAAGGCCAAAACAATAGGTATTCCTTTTATTTAGAATCCATCAATTTGGTTTTATCCTCATCCTCTTGGATAGTGGATTTTGGAGCCACTGGTTATGTTTGTAACTCTTTATRGGGATTCAGRAGAACAAGACTGTAGCTAAAGGGRAGCATGGAATGTTTCTAGGCAATGGGGCAAGAGTATAGGCTGAAGCAATGGGAGTTATTCATTTATGTGTTTATTCTAATAGGATGTTGGTTTTGGAAGACGTTTTTTCCCTGTTTGAGACAAAATTTGATTTCCTTATTGAAATTAATATTTCAATGATATTTTGTTGATTTCCATTCTGGTGTTAAAATTAGTAGAAGTGGAAAATGTATTTGCTTAGGAAACATATATGAAAATCTCTTTTATATAAATCCTGTTAAAAGTGAAATAAATAATTCTGAGACTGAACCTAGTAGGAATAATAATAAGAAGAGATTATCATCATCTAATGAATTGGATCTATGGCATATAAGATTAGGTCACATAAATCCTAATYGGATTTAGAGGCTAATCCACGGTGGGCCCTTGGACTYATTGAGATTGGAAGAATGTTCTAAGTRTGAGTCATGCCTGATGGGAAAGACGACCAAATGGTCTTTTACCCAAAAGCAAGGAGAGCTAAGGAGAAACTAGAGTTAGTTCACAGTAATGTTTGTGGTCCGATGACTAGAGGAGGTTACGAGTACTTCATTACATTTATGGATGACTATTCTTATTTTGGTTCCGTTTACTTGATGAAATGTAAGTCTGACGTTTTTGATAAATTCAATGAGTTTAAGGCTGAAGTGGAACGTCAAATAAGTAAAATAATCAAAATCTTAAGGTCAGACCATAGTGGAGAGTATCTCCTTAGTGAGAATAAAGACTATCTAGTGCAACACGGCATAGTCTCTCATTTAACTTCACCTGGGACAGCCCCAACAAAATGGAGTATCTGAGAAAATAAATTGAAATCTGATGGAGAWGGTTARAAGCATAATGAATCATGCAACTCTTTATATTTCCTTTGGGCATATGTGCTGGAAAMCACAACATACATTTTGAATTTGGTACTGTACCTAGGACACCCTATGAGATATGGAAAGGGCAAAAGCCCAATCTAAATCATTTCAAGATATAAGGTTGTCCAGCTTATRTACTAACTAGAGGAAATAAAAGGTACTAGAAGTGGATGCTTTTATTATCCTAAAGTGTAGAAAGTACTTATCAGTACTAATGCTAGATAGTTTGAGGATAATTAATGTATGTCCACTAAAGGTTTAAATAGAATAGAGTTGGAAGAGAGGTTGTCCATGGGACAAATATCATATTCTTCTGACAATTCAGTCAAGGTGCCAGAAAAGAAATCACCRAGTGTTCCTATACACATGGAGCTTTTTCGTAGTCGGAGAGAAACTAGRGTTCCATATAGGTGGATGGGAGAGTGTTTTGAGCTAGTTTTTGACCATTAGGAATAGGATCCCACTAGATACGATAAGGCAATTCTTGATGTTGATGTAGATAAGTGGCATCTTGCAATGGATGCTGAGATTGAGTCTATGTATCTCAATCACGTTTGGAATCTTGTAGCTATACCTAAAAGGGTGAAACCTATAGGCTGTAAGTGGGTATACAAGAGGAAAAGAGGATCAGACGAGAAGGTGGAAACATTTAAAGCAAGGTTGGTTGCAAAAGGCTATACTCAGAAAGAAGGGATCAATTATGAGAAAACCTTTTCACCAGTAGCCAAGCTTAAATCCATTTGCATACTCTTAGTCATAACATGTCATTATGATTATGAGATATGGCAAATGGATGTCAAGACGGCCTTTCTTAATGGCTACCTTAGTGAAGACATCTATATGTCCCAACCAAAAAGCTATATTGCGAAAGGCCAAGAGCACATGGTTTGCAAGCTTAAGAAGTCCATTTATGGACTAAAGCAAGCATCAAGAGTATGGAGCAAATGTTTGATGA
>MEJB01000026.1:1417404-1448898 GCA_001752375.1 Rhazya stricta | reverse complement strand
TCGCCGAATCTGCTGTCGTTATCTCCTTCTCCTTCTCTGCTCTACTGGAGCTGCTAAAGACGCGCCAAGTTTTGATCTGTGCATTAGAACCGCTATTGCTTGGCGAAGCCTCGCCGCACACCACTCACCGCTTGGCCGTCACCCCTTCTTGGTCGTTAATGCTGAGCTATTGTTGCTGGCGGCCGACTGTTTTGGCCGGTTAATTGAGTTTCGGCCAAGAACAGGGAGCAACAACAAGTGTCAGGTGCTCAGTGCCAGCACCAGTACTAGCCGGTGCCTAAGTGCTCCGCACCCAGGCGCACCGAAGCCCCGATGCCCAGATGCGCAGGCCCCCAGGCACCCAGATGCCCAGACGCCCAAGAACCCATTACCACTCCCAAGGCACTTGGACTTTGTGACTTAAAAGGTGAAAACATTAATAATTGATATTGAAATTTATGACCTATGAAATTATATCCTAAAGAAAAATTATGGAGAACATAGATTAGGTTTAATACCCGGACTAAGGAGTTTAAATTTACCCTTAAAAGAGTGATAATTGGTAATGTGGGAACTAAGTATGGATTAACAATTGGCAATTGACATTGTTGAAATAAACAATGAATATTTAAATTGGGACATTCGTACTAAATAGACTTTCTTTTTGTAATAACAAATAGGTTGTTTCGAGTGACTTAACGTTGAGAAACGATCGAAGGATTTCACTTCGCGATTTAAATAAAAAACCTTTAACGTAAAGGACTTCAAGCAAGTAAATTCTGTCACACTCTCATTAAAACATATGTATAGTTGTTATAATTAAATTACTCTTAGGTGAATTGAATGTGTATTAAATCTAAGTTCTATGTAAGTAAACGCTCACAGTCTCATTAACGTATGTGTGTGATTGTTATTAAATATGAGTTCTAGGTAAGTAAATTCTCATATCTCATTAATGCTTATGAATGGATGTAATTGAATTCTTTTAGATAGTTTAATATGTTGTATATAGATTTTGTGCACGTAAATCCCCATACCGCCTATCTCTTTTGTTATATGTTATGTGGTGGCAGTATTGGATTGTATTATAAGGTGTGTTAATTGTGTGGAATGATTTATGTGTTTCATATCCTGTACTATTTTATGTCGAATGGCATGTTAATTATAGCTGATGCATTTCATGTCATAGGCATGTAGTTAATGTTCTACATCATTCCTAGCATGAGYCATTCATACATTTAGAAAGAGAATGGTTTAGGAAATGAAATTTTGAAAGGGAAARTATTTTATAAATTGTAACGTATTTAGRAAATGTTAAAGTTTTGGAAAMAGGGGTCTAAAACCTAGCCATGAAAGATGTGACTGGRAAATGGGGTGTGGGGGAACGGCGCACCCGACCCTATCCTCTTGGAGGGTAGGGAAGAATGTAATGTTCACCTCTTTGGAGGTGAAAAGATGAAAGGAAAGGTAAAGGAATGTTAACCGCTTTGCGATACTACCGGTAGGAATATAATTGGGTTCCAAATAACTATGGCTCACTGCAAAGCTTAGTSGCTAGGCGTTACACTCTAGTGAGCTCACGAATGTAATGAAATGAAAGGTTTTACAAGTTATAAATTTTGGAAGGAAAGATTTTACGAAAAGGTTATACAAGAAAATGATTTGAAAATTTTTATTGAGAAAGTGAGATTTTATAATTCATAACATATAGGGCAAGTTCATACATTCATGCATGAGATTTACTTACTGGGTTTTATAACTCATTCTGTTTCTCTCGTTTGCATTTTAGATGATGTGTAGCCAGATGGTGCGAAAAGGTTGCTTGTGGGCAAATCAAGATACCCTGAAGCATGTTATAAATAAATTTTAAGGATTAAAATAGTAGTTAACTATTTCTTTTTTGATTTAGCTGATTGTGTTTTAAATTCTTTTGGTTTCTTCAAATTTCTATCTGAATAATTGTTGGGTTGGTAAGAGATTTATTGRAGCATATTTCTCTTTACGTTGGATACTTAATTGGGTTGGAATATATATTGTGAATAGGTGTTTGAGAATATCGAGAAGTTTTTTTAATATATGCAGGAGGTAGTTATTAAAATTACAAAAGAAACTCTGTCAAATTTTTTATAAAATCTTTGACAAGAATTAAAACTTCTTTCATTTTCTATAGTAGTTAATTGTTCTATAAGTAAAGTTATGTAATATTCTCAGCTTAGGACAATTTCTAATCTGAGAGTGTTAAAGTTTTGGTCAATAACAACATTAATTTATAGGAACAAAAATGGAAATAGAGTAATTATAGGTGAATCTACTTTACCACTAAGGGTCGAGGACTCTTATCYATTCTTGGAGGTAATTGGTTTGAAGAAAATGATAGAGCCTAGAATTGTTAGTGGGTAGACTATTTCAGCCTTGAAGCAAAGACAAGAGTTGTGCATATCTTTCTTCTTGTTGCCGATATATTTCTTCTTGTTGATGAATTTCCCATTCATTAGCTTCATGACTTCTTGTTGCTCGATAAAGAGATGATGAAGGACACTTTTTTTACTTTAAACTTGAAAATTCACCTATTGACGTTACACCTAATCCAAGCATTTGAATTCTCTCATTTCTTTCTTCACCCATTACTTGTGAGTAAACATCATCTGGCCAACTTTGTCTTGTGAACTAGTTGGAAGTTGACTGGAAGGTGAATCCATCTCACTTGGCAATCAACAATAACATGAAAGAAATAAAAAGTCCATAAAAAGAGATTTTAAGCTCAATATTATTAAAAAAAAATAAAATGCCTTACTATAATATTCACTACGAAACTGCTGTGTATTAATTTTTAAATAGCACAACACGAGATAGAGGATGTCCAACCTTTTTTTTCCTACAATTGCCATCTTTAGTATTGAAATACAACAATAGTTAAACATGTAATGAGTAAATAATGCAACAAAAGCATGAAGCCATTACCATTTCTTCAGCAACTTGTGCAAATGATTTCTTTCCARTTGCATGATTCATCGTTTTCTTCTTCCTAATTTCCTTGTTTCTCTTATTTTTTTCTAGGAAATTAAAAAAAATTAGAAAATAAAGAAGAAGCTATAATATTTACCAATAATGTGACTATAGTTCTTAATAAATCTAATTTTACTTTAGCTTCCTTTGTACCATAATACTCAAGGAGCTTCTTCCAATGTCCTTCAGAMACTCTTAAATCCCTATTGGCTATTTGGACATTAATGGGTTTTGATGGATCATAGTAAGATTTTTTACAGTCGGCTTTAAAAGCTCTCCATTTTCTGTCTATATATTGTAATATCCATCCTTCCGACCCACRAGGGACAATATAATGTTTCTATCATTCCAAATCAAGTTAGCAATGTTCCCATCAATTCAATTTAARAATAAGCAATTGATTAAAGAAGATTGAAATAGATTCATAGGCATGTGACTAGTACCTTCACAATAGCTATCATCTCATCRAAACAATCATTCAGCATAAATCTCCAATCCTTAATCCTTAATATYTGGGGGGCAAGTTGACCATCTTTGGCCAAGGTACCTAAAAACTCCRAAAACTCACTTCTGATTTCCCCTATAGGCTGTCTGCATTTGTTAAATTACACTTTAGGGCATGTGATGATAGAAGCATGACTCCAAACTTTTGCCATGAAAGTGCCACCTCTTGTTTTTTTTTGTTCTCCGACTATCATCTGCAAGATAATATAAGCTTGATGCTCATATTATTTTTCTTAGTAGCGAACTAATTTTGATCAGCGTTTGCGAATAATCAATTAATATAAATTAAATAATTTTGTTCTAAGTAAGATTGTATGCAAGAAGTATAACTATTTCATAGAAGAAATGCAACATTGCACGCTAAGGCATGCAAATTTATGAAAAGGCAAAAACCAAAGAAAAGAGAGAAGAAGTTTAAGAAAGCTTTAGCAAAAGGTAAGTGATCTTCAAGASAAATTACAATGAAGACTTTAACGATCATAGCTCCAAAATTCACTTTAAATCTCCACACAAACAAGCAATTATACATTTCATCAAAGGACATGATGATATTTACCGTAGGTAGCTAAAAAACCAAAAACATCTCCAAGAAAGTTGATTTCTGTAKGTAGCTTTTTTGGGTACTATTGTATTTTAGCTACCTTTCAGTTGGAGTTTTAGGGTTTCAGTAGTTCTCTTGTTGGATCTTTGATTTTTTTGAAGGAACTTARTGTCCATTTTATGGTGATAATCTTAGTTAAAAACATTGCATTCTTGAACACTATTATAACTTCTGCTTACCTAAAAACATACACTAGGAAAAAATTACTTTCACCCACCAAATTCATGCATTAACTTGAAGATCTCAATCTTTGCAAAACTAGGAATATAGATCAATACTCAATTCTATTAGTCACATCGATTCCAAGATTACCAACTTCTCATACCCCGGAGCTTTTCAATCCTTGTCTTAAGTAAATCAATTCCAAAACACAAAAGGAGCAAAGTTGATGACTTACTAAAAAAGAAGCAAGGACAACAACAAAACAAATTAGAAAGCATACAAATTTTCATATCTAAAATGTAGGAACAACCAAATCACACCTTCATCATTTATAGCAAATTTGTTTCCTTCTTCAGCCTCGACCTCWGCCTCTTCATTTTCAGTCCCAAACCTAGCCTCTTCATTTCCAACCCTAACCTCTTCATTTAATTGGTTTCAYCATCTTTTTTTCTCTTGAGTTGTAGGAGCCATATCTAAAATAAAAGCATAAATCATCAAARAGGTCAATCAAACTAACATAATTTTATACATGAAGTAAGAYATAGTTAATAGTTCACAAGATAACTATGTTTGTATACAATGTTTCACAGTGCAGGTTCACTTTGCAAATAATCTTCAACATCATCTTCAAGGGACTAATGTTGCAGTTAAATCTAGGATTTGTAGTGATCACAACTTTCCATCCATTCTCAACAAGGTATTCTGCATAAAATACTTGAGATTCTTATGATGCAAGTATAAATGGATCRCTATGGCGCCTAACATTATTAAGGTTAGCTAAAGTAAAATCATCTTTATCTTGCTTAAGCCTACTTCCCTTCGAGACCCAATCACAATCAAATAGTGCAATCTTGCAACCACATCTATAATCTAATTCGACGATTCTTGTCAAAATCCCATAATAGTCAAAATTACGCCATACTGGATTATTATCCCTTGTACTTACAAAGCTTGATATTGTCACTTTGACTGCGACTCCACATTCTATGTTTTTCTTTTACATTCCACATCTCTTACATGAAACCTAAAACCACTACTATGGACTTCTCGTACTTCTTTCCTAATAAATTAGGACCTCCGGCTGAAGACTTCAAGTCATTTGATACTGATCATCCACTGAAATTTGCAATGTTTCAACCTGAGCAATATTTTGAGAATGATAAGCTAACTACTTAACAATTAAGTATCATTTACTTATAATCTTGTACACTAAAGAGACAATTTCAAGTGAATTTATCTAACTTACTCAACATATKGCTTCATAGTAGGGYGGCCAATTGCTGAAAATATATCCAAAACTGGCATGGGAATTATATTCAACATCTTCATTTTTGTTACGTCTATTGAACTTTGTCTCCACATAGTTTGCTAAGTATAATAAGTAGAATGTTAASCATTCTTTTGCCACATAACCCTTAGCAACACAACCTTTGGGACTATTATTCTTAATGTAAGATCTTAGTGTACCCAAATACCTAAATAAAAAGGAGAAAATCAATATGTATAAACTATATTAACAAACTTGATACTATACACAATTAAAGAAAATTAGAGTACCTCTTAATAGGACACATCCAATGATAAGGCATGGGGCCAGCTAGTCTAACCTCAATAGCTAGGTGAACAGTWAATATGTGACAGTCATGGCTTTTGAGACCATAAAGCTTTGGAGGTTTTGTTTGTACATAACGTGATATATTAGCTGAGTAACCATCTGCTACCTTATACATTTTTCAACACTTTGCAGAAAATTTCCTTTTCCTTTCTCTTCATTGTACATGAGGCTGGGGGTAAGATGGTTTTACAATTTTTATTTTCAATAGGATGTAAATCTAGCCTAATCCCCATTTATCAAGTCTTGACTTCTTGTTATCTTTTGATATCTCTAGTCTAATGCTCCACAAATATTGTCACACACGTTCTTTTCAACGTGCATGAAATCAAGATTTTGCCAYAAAATGAYATGTTTCTAATAAAGTAACTCGTGAAAATGCTCCTCCTTTTCCAATTAAATGGCAATTTTGAATTGTCATTAAAAAGTTTACCAAATTACATATCACCATTTTACAACAGATCCAAGATCATTGATCCTCTAAGAGGGCAAAGTGATTTTTCTAATTCAACCGTCCCATCAATGATGGAGAATCATTTTGAAATGGATGATTGGAGTCTAGGAATCTACGATGTCCCATATAACAGTGTTTACTACCATGCTTCGACCACTTTGAATGTCTGTGGTGGAGACACACAGGACAAGCAAATTCACCTTTTGTTACTCYATCCTGACAATGTAGCATAACTTGGGAAGTCACTGATTGCTCACAGAAGTGAGGCTGGCATTTGAAAATTTTCATTTTTTTGAAGAATCATATGTGTTTACTCCYACATCCCATAATTCTTTCAATTTAGCAACTAATGGTTGAAAGTAAATATCAATATTATTTTCAGGAGCTGAAGGTCCAGGTATCAACAAAGATAACATTAAGYATGGTTGTTTCATGCACATCCATGGTGGCAAGTTATAAGGCATTAAGATAACATGCCACGTATTATGACTGACACTCATATTTTTGAATGGATTAAAACCATTTGATGCTAATCCCAAACTTACACTGCGTGGATCTTTAGCAAAATCAAGATATCGATGATCAGAACTTATTCAGGCAGGAGAATCAACAAGGTGTCTCATGCAGCCATCACTAGTACGACCTTTCACATGCCATCTCATAGATGATGTTGTTTTAGATGACATAAACAACCTTTGGACTCYAGGCTAAAGAGGAAAATGACGTAATACTTTTTGAGTAACMTTTCTTTTCTCACCAGTTGGATCATTTTTTGAAGAAACCATCTAGGTGTATTGSAAGTCTTACATTCTCTTAAATTTGTTTTATCCCCCAATATACAGTGCAATCATTAGGACATGTATCATATTTTTCRTATCCAATACCCATCTCTTTCAACAGTGCATTAGATTCATATGCATTTTTGGTAATTTTTGGAATGCCTCAGGAAATAATTTGCTTAATATCAAGAGGCACGTTAAAACTTTTTTCAGTCCACTTCCCAAGGCACTTAAGATGAAGTGGGCATATAAAGAAAGAAAGTTCAGAAATTTTTTTGCATCCAAGATATAATTCTTGCTAGGAATCATCAACCAATTTGTAAACCTTCTCAACTTCTATGCCCCTGCCTCCATTACTTTCTTCATTAATATCTTCAACAAAACCATCTAAATGCGAACATGGAAATGCATCACCCAGTAATCCTTCCATATCATTCATCTGTGGGTTTGGTAATTATTTGAAGTAGCCACACCATTATACCCTAATTCTCCTTGTACTATCCAATCTGTATAGCCTGGAATAAAWCCACTAACAATAAAATGTTCTCTAGCTCGTCTCTTTTAATAGGTATGCCCATCTTGCAATCCTTGCATGGACAATAAATCATCCCATTTCTACTTTYATTAGAAATGGAAAAATCCAAGAAGCTTTCAACACCATTTTGATACTTCGAATGGATGCTTGGTAGAGTCATCCACTTCTTGTCCAGAATTTTATTTATTCCTTGACATGTACAAAAATATTACCATCATAAAAAAACTACCAAAAATAAAATATGAAAAGAATAATAGACAAGATATATTGATTTTACATTTCTTAATTCAGCTTGGAAAATTGCAAAAACTTTCGTCTTTAATTATCATAGATCGTTATGTTATTCTTTTTCTTAGAAAACGACCCCCAAYATGATGATGATAAGTCAACAACCAGTAATTACATCACTTTCATAGAAAACTTGATATAGATAGCAGTGAATGAATACATACATTACTTTTAAAAACAAAATGTACTTATGGACAACCTAAAATTTCAATAAACCTCATACTAAATAAAAAAGGTGCAGTATGATTATATGCAAAACAGAACAAAAGAACACAATTCTAATGTTTTTCAGAAATAAGTGAAATTTAAAGACTTCTGTACCTCAATGTTATCTTCGAATTATGTCTCAACTCTCCTCTCTCTTCCTGCAAAATAATTGACCCTTTAGACTAAAGACCAAGAACTAAAACAAAGAAAGAAAGAGGGAAGCAAATGTAATTCTTGTAATGCAACTGTCACCTATTAGTTAGTTTGTTATAATACACTTTTCCTACAGTTTCGCCTGCAGCTTAATAGCCTCTTTTGTCTGAACAATCACCCTTGAAACCTGCAATTCTTACTTTCTTAATTGCATTCTAGATGGACGAATAAATTGGTAATTTTGCATTCTTATGTTACCAAAATGACTTCTGGRACCTAGTAAAAGGAAAAAAAAAAYAATAACATAATATGAGCCAGAACAGACTGCTAAAACACACTAAATGCTAATAGCCAGGTGACAATAATATATTATCACTTATAAAATATGCTGATAAGGTCCTAGGTGATCTCCATGAAAAAACCTGAAAAAATCAATACAAGACATGTGAATTCACAAGAAACATCATTTCAATGTATTTCTCTAACAATATCATAACAGACAACATTCTAACAATATCATAAAATCAACCCTCAGAAGTAACATCAAAATGCTGCCAAAAAGGGCAGGACCACCTTCTTTTTCTGGAGTTCACAAAATCAGTCCTCAGAACARAACAGCAAAATGATTCTATTAGAGAAGAATGGCCATGGTTACAGGTCTATTTTGCTGCAAATGTCTCCTCTCTTATGGGAGAGCACTGCTTTTTTTGCTTGCAAATGAATTCAGAATTGCATTCAGACAACATCTTTGGTCATACAGATTTATCTGCCATTAGCCATTGTAACTAAAAGTGAGCTATTGGGACCTTAAATTTTTGCGTCTATAGATAACTAAGGTGAGCTATAGTGCCATAGAACTATGGMAACTATAAGRATCCCAGAAGTTGTAGGTTTTATCATGACAGGGTCCACAATCCACTTTTCTCGAATGAGATGAACTTTCACCTAATACATTTTGAATATGCACTCTGATAAAAATCTAGATGTCCACTTTGAATATGCAAATGATATGCCAATAAACGGAAGAAGCTATAAAACAATGCTAAAATTCCTAGGAGGGGAAAATAAGAGGCATGTTTGAAAACTGGTCAAAAGTTTATTTGCTTCATTTTTGTGTAGGATTTATTACATGGAGGTCCAGAGCTATAAGCTATAAAGGGATTGATATCAACTGAAAAACAGTCACGACATCAGAATTCAAACACAATTATTTTTTATTTTCAATTATTTTTAATTATTGCCTCTACCAAATTTCCCCACAACTACTATAAACTGAATTGTGGCTAGAAAACGTCAAGAAGAATGAAATGTAAACATGCACATCATAGTCCCTACATTTTCACTTAATGTATAGCGCTTAAAAAGAGGGATCATCACAGAGAAAARCGGCAAAAAGAAGCATAAGGAACTTATGAGAGTCGGCAACAAAAGGAAGCTTCCAATCGAACAACCCTATGTATCCGCAGCAGCCAACATAAAACACSTCAAATCTTATACAACCACAATRCTTCCAACCAAATAGTAGTAGCTTTATAACCGTGGTARGCTCTAGGTATCTTCTCGGACCGGTGATTCCAAGCAAAGGATGTCTCACGGTGGAATTTGAGGAAAATCAATGGGTACTGTGGCAGCAGAGGTAGGAGAAAAGCGATGGTTTGGAGGAAAATCAATTTGGGAAATTTGAGTGCTAAAGGCCTTTTGGTTTGGAGGGTTTTTTCCTAGCTTCGCGGGAGAGTGATAAGTTTTGGAGGCAATAAATTGTTTTTAYGTTTCAGAATGAACCTGTTTTTATAAGGCGTTTTATCCCTATAAGGGAATTGTAAGCATCAAAATTAAGCTTATTTTGCTGACATTTCCGTAAACATTCGGAAAGAGAGTTATTAAGGCATTTATATAATAAACATTATAAAATCAGTGTCCTAACATCCTGTTTTCCTTGTAGTGAGTGTAAGAACCATGTTACTCTGCCACCTTAATTTCATAACTTATCTCACAACCAATTCAAATGATAAAAATATTTAAACCCTAAGCCCTAACATCCTAAACCCTAAACACTAATTTCTAAACCCTAAATCCTATATCCTAATAAGGCCTTATTTGATAATYCAATTTAGCACTTAACTGAACAAATTAAGTAYTTATTGAATTAAGTTCGTACGATAATTTAATTTTGGAATGTTGCAATATATTAAGTGTMACTACAACAAAATATATTATTGGGGAAGCTTTTAATTTAATGCTTTTAAAAGAGTCTCCATTTGCATTTCTAAAAATAGCGTCGTCACATTATTTGACAATGTAAAGCCTATGCGTCAGTAAAATTAATTTACCGACGCTTTTATACAAGCATCCCCAAACTTAACAACCTTTTTATCTTAAGTATCCCAAACTTAACGACACTTTTAGATAAACGTCTCCAAACTTAAAGATACTTTTAGATTCCTTCAATAATTAAATCCAAWTAATACTAAAATATTTCAATCTTTAATAAATGACATTCAAGTAATAGGCTACTTGGTTCATAAATGAGATGCTCACTTCCGATGTGGGATTCTTTTATTGAGTTTCTTGACTAGCGACGTTTTTAATTAATGTAGGCAAATTAGAATTTACAACACTAATATTTAAAAGCGTTCTCATCTTTTCTATTAGTCAATAAAAAGATGTTTTAAAAAGTGTGGAGAATATATCGAAGCTTTTTAATTGATATCGAAAAATTTTCTATTAAGCCAAAGCTTTATTTTTAATATCGGTAATTGTTCTACTATAACAATACATTTAATTAATGTAGGTAAAAAAATTTCAATTTACAACACTTATATTTAAAAGTATCTTCATTTTTTATATTATTCGATAAGACGACGCTTGTCTTAAAAAGCGTTAGGAATATGYGACATTTTTTAATTAATGTAAAAGAATTTTCTATTAAGCAAATGCTTTATCTTTAATGTCGGTAATTATTCTAATATAACAATCCTTTTAATTAATGCAGGCAAAAAAATATTCTAATTTATGACACTTAATATTTAAAAGCGCCCGATTCTTTATATTAGTTGATAAGAYGACACTTGCCTTAAAAAGTGTTAGGAATTTTATAAGTAGTGATACTTTTTATTTAATATTGACAAAAAAGATCAAATTTATGGCACTTATATTTAAAAGCATCCTGATTTTTTATATTACTCGATAAGATGACGCTTATCTTAAAAAGCGTCAAGAATATTTCTAATATAGCGATATTTTTTAATTAATGTCGATAATTCTTATAATTATAATTAATTAATATYCGTAATTTTTCTAATATGATGATACTTTTAATTAACGTCGTAAAAAAATGTCGCTATATGAGCTTTTTATTGTAATGTGATTTTAAATTCCTTTATAAATTTTAAGTGATAARATTTTAACTTWATATATTAAGACATTTCAAGTTARATTACCAAACTCTATATTCAAATTTAGACGTTATAAAGTATACCTTTAGTTTATAAGAATTCATTATTTTTCAAACTTCAAATTTCAGTTTTAACTCAAATGTGGCCTAAGTGAGTATAAAATTCTAAACCCTAAACTCTAGACTCTAAGGTTCAAAGTTTATATTTGAGTTAAATATGAAAAAAAGTAATATTTAAAGGTTTAATTATAATTTATAACGATAAATTACAATCAAAATTTCATAAAAAATCATGAAAAATCACAAAATATCACAAATTAAAATGAATTGTCAAATTAAAATTAATAAAATAGTATTATTCAAAAAGTAAACCTCATCTTAAACGTTTAAACAATAACAACATTACTTGACCTTCAAATGTCAGTGCAAGTTTAGAAAGTGGTGGACATAGTTTGCTTGTTACGGGTCAACTTYGTTTTTTGTTAGACTTGTGGCAAAGTTGAGTAGTTGGGGAAAGACTTTTTCATTTAGCAAGGAGACGCTTTCCAATTAAATCAATCCAAATTGATAAGRTGAAACAATAAAACAAGTGCTTTACCKTGTGAAGCCATGCTTGCTTTTAGTGAGAATGAGTATCCAAATATGACCAAAAATATTTGAATGAAATAATRAATTTGCATTGTTTGATAACTTAATTGAACACTTAAAAGTAAATAAATTAAGTTAAGTTCATTTGATCATTTAATTTTAAAATGTCTTATTATATTTAATGCGTCTTATCTCAGTTTCTTTTAAGTTTTAAACTGTAATATTTTAATTTAATATATTATAAATATTTCAAGTTATTTACCAAATTYGGTAGTAAAGTTATGCATTATAAATTAATTATTTTATATTTAAAAATTCAATTTTTTCTTTTAAATTTTAGATTTCAGATTTCAATACTTCAAACTTATTAAAGGAGGCCTAATTTTTTTTAAAAAACTTCTCTTTTAAAAGTCCCTAACAACCTATTATTTAAAAAGAAAAAGAAAAAAAGAAAAAAAAAAAAGGAAAAAAGAACCCCTATCAACATCAGAGAAGAGAAATAGAAAGAAACAACAAAAGAGAAGACTAAGCCCCACGCCGGACCACCGCACTAAAAACCTCTTGGACGTAAAAAGCCCAAAGAACTGGAATTCGGATCCTTCCTCTAATGGCGACGGTGGCAGTAGCCGAGACCAGAAAGCTCCCGCGGCCAGGCCGTGGTGGCGTAATCTTCCACAACCTAACCGAAGAAGAAGCTCGAGTAAAAGCAATCGCGGAAATAGTATCCAACATGATAGACCTTTCACACAAGGGCGAAAGCGTCGACCTAAACGCCTTAAAGTCCGCTGCCTGTCGGAAATATGGGCTCTCCCGAGCTCCAAAACTGGTAGAAATGATTGCTGCACTTCCCGAGACAGAGCGCGAATCTCTTCTTCCTAAAYTACGAGCCAAGCCCGTGCGGACTGCTTCTGGGATCGCCGTGGTGGCGGTTATGTCAAAACCTCATCGTTGCCCTCATATTGCAACTACCGGTAATATTTGTGTTTATTGCCCAGGCGGTCCGGACTCGGATTTTGAGTATAGTACTCAGTCTTATACTGGGTATGAGCCCACTAGCATGCGTGCAATCCGAGCTAGGTGAGGTGTTATTTTCTGTAATTTAGCTTAATATGTTCTTTTGATATTGATTTCACTTGCATTCTGCTTAGGTAAAATTGGTTTAGTAATTGAGAGAGAGAGAGAGAGAGAGAGGTAGAAAGATGTGTTCCGGCATAAATTTTCGGCGGTTCCATGGTGTAATGTATAGGATTTAGTATGTATCCCCGTCCTTTGGTGTATGCAGTAATTAATATCTCTTGTTTGGCATGACCATTTATTGTTTATTCTCGAGTAAATGGTGAGAAGACAGAAAGGAAGTTTAACTTTTCAGGAATCAAGTAATGGCAATGATGCAGATAGATGTGAATTATTTCCAATTGCAAGTCCTTTTCCTTTTTCTTTTAAGGGGCTAAAGAATTGGATATTAAAAATCTGAGATTTATTTCATCTAGATCTTCAGTAGAAATTTCTGGAAAGATTGTGGTAAAGATTATGTTGGCCAAGTTGATGCTCGTCCTCTTAAAGGTATTACTGAATAGTCATCTAAACTATTCTAGATGAATCCAAAGACTTATGCTTTTGGAGTATGTTTAAGCTTGATTCTTGGGCTTCTTTTCTCCGTGATTGAAGTTTCAAACCAGAACTCTGTTTATTTCACTTCCACTTATCATTTTGAAAAGTAATATCTCAAGTAACTATCTGTTTTTGGTAGTGAAAGATAAAAGAAACTTAATCCATTTTGTTTGATGTGTTCTCTCTTTTTATGTGCTCAACAATTAATTGAGTAATCTTAACTCTAATTCTGAGAGTGGACACATGTTAAAAAGTGTTACTTTTGATTAGGCTATTTGATAAATAAACATTTCAAGAAGTTCTGAGTCTAGTTTCTTTTTTTTTTTTTTTCCCCCTTTCTTTGGGTCCCTTTCCCCCCTTCTTTTCTTAATCTATGATTGTGCATTTTTATCTGCATGATTTGTTCGGACTGAAGTAWGTAATGGAATTACAATCATCTAAGGTGGGAACAAAATAAATGAGATAACATAACCTTTTCTGGGGCAGTGGTTACCCTTTTGGTGGCTCTCTCTTGATGTCAATGCAAAAAAATCAATGGCAAAACGCCTTTTCAAGAGAATCAATTACCCAATTTAATGAATRTTTTCCACATAAAATCTATAGATGCAGTTTATACTTTGTTTGTTGATCTGGTTGAAACTCCTTTTCATGAAACGATCAAGCACACAATTTAATGAGCATCTTCCTCACAAAAATCAATAGGTGTACTTTTTACTTGTAGAGATACATGGTTGATTGGTTATGATTTGCACAYCTTTGTCTAGGTCATTGCATGTTCTTTATTATTCTCTTATAGGAAAGAAATATCATTCTAAATAACTTTTGCTGCTTCACAATCCTGCATGGTTGCATTAAATTCGCCCCCCCTTATTTTCTTGCTGAAGCCACAATGATGTCCTCACTAATTCGCAGTCAATGTATTTGTTGTACTTGGATGCAAAGGGAACAATATTTCAGTTTCAAAGTTCAAAACAGATGCAGGCAATTTAGGTGTMGTTGATAGTCTTTCAAGTTTTTCATTGTATGTGAAGTGTCAAATATTAAGCTTATAGTAGTCATCTACTGGACCTGGGGTTCAAAAATTTTTTGAAGACTTTTGGYGTGTGAGACCCTTCTATTCCTMGATTTTCTTTTCAGTATTAGTTGCTGCTARTATTCTTGGAATTTGGAGAAATCCCATCAATTGAAATAATGGCATAAAGAAAAATTGAAAATTTTACATATGAAAAAATGAAATCCTTTTTCTTTTATGACCAATATATCTGTGGATAATGGAATTAATAAGATGTTACAATTTCAGTTCTTTTGTTTTATGTTTATGTCTGGCTTGCATATAGAGGTGATTCAGGCTGCTGTCTGGTTTTAACTGATCATGTTCTAGTTTCTGATTCAGTGAGATATCAATGATGGTACTAGAAATGTGGAAGTCCTTCACTGGTTTTCTGTTGCAGTCATTTCAGATGCCTTTTCTCTCATGTTCTTCAAATGTGGACAAAGAGGAGATGTCAACTATTTAAAGCGTTAATTTCTAGTTCTATATTTTCAGATATAATCCCTATGTTCAAGCTAGAAGCAGGATAGATCAGCTCAAGAGGTTGGGTCATAGTGTTGACAAGGTTTGTCATCYATGGTGCATGCTTTAGTATTCCTCATCTCTTTGTTTGTTTCTTTCTAGTTTTGATCTCTCTATTCTCTCTTTCTCTCTCTTGCCGTGCAGGTTGAGTTTATTTTGATGGGAGGAACTTTTATGTCATTGCCGTCYGACTACCGTGATTATTTTATTCGGAATCTTCATGACGCTTTGTCAGGTCATACTTCAGCAAACGTTGAAGAAGCAGTTGCGTACTCTGAACACAGTGCAGTGAAGTGCATCGGGATGACTATTGAAACGTATGCTCCTTCAATATTATTTGTTTAATTCTTTAGCAAATGTCTAATAATATTTATCTTTCTTTGTTTTCTTTTCAAATAATTTTAGAGGAGTCTAACACCTTACTTTGTTAGACAAACACAGCTGCGAAAAAGTTTCCTCATTACATATTTGAAGTGCTTTGTAATTTAACTATTCAAAACTGGGACTCAAGGTCAGTTCGGCAAACACATYTGCTTTTAAAAAGGTCCCTTTATCTTTCTTCAGACGTGTTGTGGGTGAGACTGCATTTAACTGTCTGATTAAGACATCAAAAAGAAAGTCTTTTACTTTTTTTTCCTGTCTTTTGAGTTATATCTATCTATCTATCTATCTATCTATATATATATATATATATATATATATATATATATTTGCGAATAAAATTCTGCTTGTTGTATTGTTAGAAGATGCTGGAGTGATCCATTAAGTCTTATCCTGTAGATTATTATTCCTTCCCACTCCAAATGACAGTAGATATCTAGGCACAGGATTTTATGCAAAAGTTGGAATTCTGATATAATAATAATATAGTTWGATAAAAGAACAGGATATACATGGGCCAATAAGCACGCTATTTCAAATCTAAAAAAAACGAGTAATGTATGGGATGGATGTTAACTTTTTGAGGGTATATGATAGAGTATATGCTAAAGTTTTTCTTGTCTGGGAAGTGTCAAATATTTTGAACCATCCCATAGTAAGTAGGTAATTTAGAGCGGGAGGGCGGGAGTATTTGTTTTAGCAAAATTTAGCAATCTATTAGAAAAGAATTATTTTTTGGGGCAGCACGGGTTGTGCTCTATTAAAAGCTCATGTATAACATGATTCGGATCTGATCATAGAAATCTTTAGTTTGTGGATYGTGAAAGGCATTACTTGCAGATGTTCACCTCTTTCTCTATATCATAGCTTGTTGAGATCCTTCAGTAATAATGAAGCGTGATGATAACATCAAATCCCTATTCATTTTTTGTTTTTCATAAAAATAATTTTGTTGTTCAGTCAAAGTAAAGCACTTAGTGTTTTATCAAGCTTAGTCAAAAAAAGAATTAGAAACTAAAGCAAGGACATATTTGTTACTTGGATAAGTATACCATGGSAATGGAAAAGATCAACTTATTAAACTCATCTAAAAACTTTTTCTATTATTTTAGTGAGTCGTCTAAACCTTCTAGATATTGAAAGTAGGTTGTCCTTAGTAGTTCTTAAGTAAAAAAAATCTGTGCATATACAGATATATGGTKTATAACTATAGGCGAATGGAACTAATCATAAGAGGTTGAACTTCGTAAATACCTGTGTATATAAGTTGTGTGCTCACACAAGAAGTGCATACATTATGCATATTGCCTATTATTTTCCTGGTTTGCAGCTTCATAACACCCTTATTTGGTGCCAGCTATCCAACTCTTGTAACTGGGACTAAAAGACTCATTGTAGGATATTCATGAAAAATGGAAACTCAGATGTTAGATAAAACCTAGAAATTAAGTCAAGGTATAGAAAACACCTCCTAAGGAGAGAAAAGAAAATAAAACAAAAGGTTATGAACCCAACTAGAACCAAGCTTGACTACCTAAAACTCAGAAGACGTAGAACAGAAATGGGGGGGGGGGGGGCGCTGAAGACTCTTCATTCTGTTTGTTGGTTTCAAATGTAATGGGTAAAAGTTTTATAACCTCATCACTATTACAGGGATGTCTATCGTGAGTCTTGACATCATATTTGCATCACCTTTTTGCCATCTCAAGTATATGACAGTGAAGCATTATTTTACATCTTTATGCTGAATTTGTAGGAAGCATTTGATCTTCGTGAATTGTACTGAAGTAATAGAATGTCTTGATAAATACAATATTCTGGCAGTAGGATTCTCTTATAATTTATTAAAATCTTTCTATTACCAATTAGGCGGCCAGACTATTGCCTTGGCCCTCATCTAAGGCAGATGCTTTCTTATGGCTGCACCCGGTTAGAGATTGGAGTTCAGAGCACATATGAGGATGTTGCTCGTGACACCAATAGAGGGCACACTGTAGCTGCTGTTGCTGATTGCTTCTGCTTGGCAAAGGATGCAGGTTTTAAGGTATTTTTTTTCCACTGCAACGATTCCAACTTGTATCTGTATAATTTTGCTTAGTTAGTTACAATGCAGCCTTATGTTCCTRWATAATGTCTTTTGCRAGGGATATTTTCTTCGGACTTTCAGTAGGGCTATGTCCCTGTTCCAGAGGGGGAAGGAGAAGGAAAAAGGAAGGCCCAGAAAGAGTGGAAATTGAAATTTAAAATAAGAGTTGAGCTGGAGATAGGATGAATTATCTGATAATAAATCAATTTTGCAACTAACTATATATACAAAAAAAGGATTGCCAGAAAATATTGAATCAGGAGATGCCTCCAGAAATGAGGAACTTAAAACTAAAGAATCTTGCACGATTTCATCCCTCTATGCACTTCACAGCAAACAAACTGGTCAATTGTGCTTATCTTGCAAATGATCTTCATACATTGAAGACTTTAAGTTTTACAAGCATCCAAGGAAAACTAGTGTGCTGTAGTGAGAAAAGGGGGGAAAAAAAAAAGTAAGTTAATTTAGTACCTTAAAATTTTAAAATCAACATCCTTTTCCAAATTGTTTCTGTTAATTTAGTTAGTCCAGGAGAAACTTCTTATTTCATTCCTCGAGTTCATKTTAACTATTCTAATTGCAAACTGACCTATAACCTCTCATTAATATGCGCCAAGAGAGTTTGAAAAATTCTAACAATTGCAAACTAGTAAAAAGACTATATAAACAACCAGAAATAAGTTCAAAAGTTATAGAGGCATCTTTCAAACATGCAAAGATATGGATACTTTTGGTTAAATCAGGAAACTTGATACAGTATWACTTTATAATTGATTGATAAAATCAGTTTCATCCCCTTGCTTTCCAGTTTCAATGTATTACTAGACATATTCTTATGGCTTCTTTGTTAATATGTGCACAACGGCCATAAATGTTATTTAATCTTCTTTTATAAACAAAAGTTGCTCTAATTCAACTTTTGGATTATTTATTTCAACCTTTCATGCTATGTGTAGGAATAGTTATGCTATTGCCTAATTGTCCAAAACTAACTAAGCTTCTTTGATGCATGTAGTCTCTGAGATTTCGGGAGTTGTTTAGGGGTATTAATGAAGCAAAAGGAAATTTTTMGGAGGAACATACATAACTAAGTTTTCATAATAATATCTAAAAACAATGATTTCGAAAAACTGAATTTTTTAAGAATTTTCAGTGAAGACTTTGTTTTATTGCAAGGAACTACTGGTGCTGTTTGCCCAGAGAAAGTTCACATTGCAGACTGATTACTAGTTCCTGTAAACTAAAGAATTTTCATTTCTTTGTTTTGTATGTATAGCTTTGTGTAGTTCTAGGGCCATGTTGCTTAGTTTCTCTTGAGCAAAATTTTACTTTATATTTTCGGTTRTGAAACATGTTATAAGTTTTAGGCCGTACATTACTTCATGATTCTTGCAATTTTTGGTGTTCTCCTRTTTTGCTTCTTGTAGGTGAACAATTTCATTTGTTTTAGGTAGTTGCTCATATGATGCCTGATCTTCCAAATGTTGGGGTTGAGAGAGACTTGGAGAGTTTTAAGGAGTTTTTTGAGAGCCCTCTGTTCAGGGCTGATGGGCTAAAAATTTATCCTACACTTGTTATTCGTGGTACGGGACTTTATGAACTCTGGAAAACTGGCAGGTAATGGTTTTCTGATATTTGTCATCTTGTTTGATCTCTCATTCACTTCKGCAGTCTGATTATTGATTTTCCAAGAGTACATTCTCAGTTCCTATTGCAGTAGAAGTTCTTTCGGTTGTASGCTCTTACTGCCTTTAGGTATTTCAATACAATATTGTAGTCAATTGTGAGACACCTATTTTCACCATGATAAGACCTTTGCCTTTTGAAACAAAGGAGTATATTACTTTCTTGATGAGAACAGCATGATTTATYTGGCTTGCTTGAAGTACCTTAATACCATTGTTTGACAATCTCTTTTTGCCTCATTCTAACTTACTCCTGATTATCTCCATCTGAACCATTCTTTTTCATCTGTTGCCTCTTGATGCTTGGTTTTGGTAGCCGTAATGACCTCCTTAATCCATCTATATRTCCTTGGCAAATATGGTTTACTTGTGAAATTGCAAAAATATTTTCTGAATACCACCCTCTTCCCCCCCTTGACTGCAGTGACCTACTGAATCTGTTCTCTCTTGCTGCTTGATTCCAGTAACCATGTTGACCTCCTTTATCCATCTGAGTTGTCCTTGGTAAACATGGTATCTTTGTCAAACTGAAAAATCTTTGCTGAGATCCTTCTTTTACCCCTGTCCCTTTGCTTGTTCCAACCACAATGAAAAGGAGAAAAAGAAGAACAAAAAATGGAGAAAATWGGAGAAGAAAATGTGCAATCCTCTGCATGCTGCATCACTTATATTGGAAGAGATGATCTTCAAGCTGTGTCCTTTTTAATTCTTTTAAAATATATGATCAAATTGTTTAATGGTGTTTTGCTATTGCCTTTACCTTTTTTTGGCAGGTATAGAAATTATCCACCGGAACAGCTTGTTGATATTGTAGCTAGGATTTTGGCAATGGTTCCCCCCTGGACACGTGTCTATCGAGTTCAGCGGGATATCCCTATGCCTTTAGTAACTTCGGGGGTAGAGAAGGGGAATCTCCGGGAGCTAGCTTTGGCTCGGATGGAAGATTTGGGTTTGAAATGTAGAGATGTTCGGACACGTGAAGCTGGAATTCAGGTAAGCTATCATTTATAATTTGCCTGTTCCAATGCTGTCTATGAACTGCAGAAAAATGATTATTAACTATGGAAATCCATATTTTCAATTAGGACATTCATAACAAAMTAAAGCCYGAAGAAGTTGAACTTGTTCGCCGTGATTATACTGCAAATGATGGGTGGGAAACCTTTCTTTCATATGAGGATACACGCCAGGTAATTTCTGATACTGTTTATTTGTTTGGGAAAGAAGAAAGAATTTCCTAAATGAAAACTGGGTTTGCATGTGGCACTCTTTGTCTGAATGTCATCGTCTCCACGGACTTTGCTTGTCTGCTTCACTATTGGGCTGAGACATGATACCATATTCTTGTACCTCCCGTTCTGCAACTACTTTGCCTGTGTATTTGATTTWTGACATGGAATCTATGTTAAAGAGACATGAATGCATCTGCATCCATGGAAATTTCCTGTGCTGCACAAGATTCAAATGTGTTCTGTTGCTTGTGTTAAGATTTTGTAGGAGCTAAGAATAAAGTAATAACAGGAAACCAGTGCATAAAAATTTGAATTCACTCCCTGACATGATCTGAATGTATCCATGGAAATTTCACATGGAGCAAACCTGTGCTGCACARGGTTTAAGTGTGTTCTGTTGCTTGTGTTAAGATTTTGTAGGAGCTAAGAATAAAATATAACAGGAAACCAAGTGCATAAAAATTTGAATTCATTCCCTGAAATGATCGGAATTGAAGTTTGTCTATGGGTTGCTTTTCTGATTCACGAGAATTAAGCTTCATAGTTCTTAATGGAGGAAAGGTGTTTGACTCACTGCAGAAATGATAATACAAAGATGTTTCTTGCTAGATATGCATCAMGTATATAGGGCTTCTTCTACTAAGCTTAAAAGCAGGTGTTTTGAGGTTTTTTTTCTTTTTAAGGAGAGGCGTTTGACTCGCAGCACAAATGATAAAACCAATATGTTTCCTGCTAGATATGCATCAAGGATATAGGGCTTGTCCACCTAAGTTTATAAGGAGGCGATTTTAGCTTTTTTCTTTWAGTATGAAGAGAAAAGCTAAAATCACATGCTCTTAAGCTTAGGAGGACAAGCSTATGGTACTTTGAAACTTACAGCCAGCTATGATCCTATTTGGGTTGTGGATTTAATGAAACTCAATCAAAAGGCAAAAATAGGCAAAATATTGTACCTWTTTTTATCGAAATATAATTGAGTTTGCATATGAATAGTTCTTGTTCAATTGAAAAWTAGATATCTAAGGTGTAACCAAGTAATAGTCTAGTATTTTGCAATTACTATCGACAATTCAAATCAAGGGCTTAAATCAATTCAAAGCGATGTTCAGTTGTCTTCTCAGTCGTGTTATTGTCTAAACTAAATCTTTTGTGCACTTTGTGTAACTTTACTATTTTCTTCTGCTCTCTATTCATGGCATGAACTGAACAGCTAYAAGCTGTTTGGCAYGTGGAATGGTTCCACATTTTCTATTCCTTTCTTCTTTCTTTTGTTTTTGAGTGGCTGGGTAACAAAAGCCCGTAGATTATGGAGAAAAGAGCCAGCGGTGCTTCTGCATTTTGAAATTCAAGAGCTGCTTTTCTTTACGAATAATTGTATAGTGAAACTTTTCATAAGCTGCTCTTCTYTATAAACATCAGGCTATTTTGGAAATCATCTTGGGTTGGGCTTCTAATGCTTTTCTTCACAAACTGTTTTATCTAGAGAAATGCTACAAAAAGAAGGATCTTACTTATCTTTTCGTTGGGGACTTGAATAAGTCAAGCCAGCCGAACTACTTCACATATTGTTCTAATGCAGGATATTCTTGTTGGACTGTTGCGACTCCGTAGATGTGGGCGAAATGTGACATGTCCTGAACTGATGGGAAAGTGTTCCATTGTACGTGAACTCCATGTGTATGGAACTGCTGTTCCTGTCCACGGGAGGGATTCTGATAAGCTGCAACATCAAGGTTATGGCACGCTGTTGATGGAGGAGGCAGAGAGGATAGCTCATCGAGAGCATAGGTCAGCAAAGATAGCCGTCATATCAGGGGTTGGAACCCGGCACTACTACCGAAAATTGGGTTATGAACTTGAAGGTCCGTACATGGTCAAATACCTTTCTTAGGGGGATTAGCATTTTGGGTGAAGTACTTGTCAACTATAGTCTTCGTGTATTAATACTAAACTAATTAAGTTATGAGATTAAGATTGTTTGTTGATATAATTTTTAATGCCTTAATATCTGTTTAGTATTTTATTTATTTATTAGATAAGATTAAACCCAGCATTTGRTTTATCCTTTCAAATAAGAGAGAAGTTGAATCTGCACCCTTAAATGGTGAATTCACACCCTTAGTTAATAAGTTAATAATTTCCTTGTATGGTTGTTGGTGTTTTTTTGACTTTTATCATATTAATGCATCAAGTTTTCTCATTCTTAGGTCACCTTTTTATTTGTTATACGAATCTATCTCCTTTCCTAGTCGGTAGGTCTTACTGATTTTACTTTCATAAATTTGTCAAAATAATAGCCGCTATCGTTATAGAATTGAAGTCTGCAAAATCTACAGATTATGAGAGGAGATAGATTTATTTGGCAAAAGGGGCAGTTTAGGAATGATGAAAATTAATGAATTGCTGTAGCAAAAGTTAGAGGGGTACCAACGACCATGTAAGGATTTACTAATTAGGGTTGCGGATTTAGGATAAAGAGATGTAAGTCTGGCCCTCCTTTAAATAATTGCGCATACTACAATCTTTTAAATTTAAAGGGAAAAATAGTAAAAATTACAGGAAGGGAAAATGGTGTAAATTAGTACTTATCTATTTATGTCCCTTTGGAAATGTTATTAATTTTTTTCAATTTATTTTGTAATTCAATTATTTGCGAGCATTTAGTTATGTCTCGTCACTTCTCAAAGCGACATTTTCTTCCAAATAAATCATGTAAATAATTGGTGACATTTAGTTGAAGGTTAAAATTATTAAATCATGATTTTTTAGATATATTTAGGTCATACGATGAGTGAATTAGGTGATTTTTTAGATATATTTAGGTCATACAATGAGTGAATTAGGTGTCTACCGGTCGAGTAAAAATGGAGTTATTGCTTTGAGTAATTTGGATTGATTTTACAAATCGAATCGATTTGATGATTTTATCATCCAATTAAATGTCACGTATTGTCCGGTGGATTTTATTTTTAAAAAGGCCGCCTTTAGRGATGTTAGGACATAAATAAATATTTGAAAATAATTAATTGTTTAAATAGTTGATCGGTAAAATAATTTCTAAAAAATTATTTAGTGACATTTTTAAATGAACATAAATAGTTSATTGACCATTTGCAGTATTTTTKATTATAAGAATGACAATACTTAGAGTCTTCTTAAATTGGTTATCAAACACTTTAACAAATTTTAATTGCTTTTAAAAGGATTTTGAAAGATATACTTTATCACTTCTCTTTTGAGTTGTGCAATACAAACTTATAAATTGCATTAATTTTTGAACGATTTGAGCGTATAGCTCTTTATCAACTTATCAACAATGCCAATGAATGTGTACTATTTATATAAATTGTTTTATTACTTTTTCTAATACATTTGAACTTAGGAGCAAATAATCCCGTAAGGAAAAGTTCAATTTGTAATTTTTTTTAGGTCTTTYTTWAATCTCTCATCTCAAATTTATTTTTTCATTAATTTACATTTTTATTGGGCTTTTCACGAGTTTTAGTTAAATTTAAATAAACATAAASTGTGACAATTGTAATGCAATATTTTTTTATCCTTTATGAAAACGTAAGTAAAGACATATTCCTCTTTCTATAATTAGATTCTTTGGAGGATTATGTACACTTATGTTTTCACATTGATGGATAAAGATTTTTTGAAGAAACGTTTTTGAAATGACTCTCTAGAGTCTCAAAATGAATGACTGTTGTTTTAGAAGCACTTAAAAGATAGAGGGAAAGTATATAGAGAAGTAAACTGACACTAATGAAAGTTATCATTATTTTTCGCTTGTCGTGCCTATTTCGAATGRTCAATAACCATATTTAAAATAATTTTTGAACACTCATCTTACAACAATCGGAAGTCTAAATTCGTTGAATAGTCTAAAACTCATGGTACTAATTTCGAACCATGGCTGGAAAGGTTTTAGACAATTCGCACGGAAGTATAGAATGGTTTGAAGATATTTTGTCTAACTAGTTATCATAAATTCTCTTTTTCGAAATTAGCACTTTGAGCTAGTGAACTGAAAGTTGAAAAATTGTCCATTTGTAAAAAATATCAAATTCAGGTGTCTAATGCTTTATTGATCCACAAAAACTACTAAATCACATTTATCACTAGTAATTGTTCCCATCCGGATGGAAATCTCAGTAAGACAAAATATTGATATACTTGCTTGTAATTATAAAACTTCCCTTAAGTGTGGTAGTCATTCGAAGACATGGTAAAAGTATGGTAGTGATTCTAAGACACGTCAAAAGCAAGGTCTACCTCTTGATATTAAAGCACATGAGAAGTAGGACCAACCTCTTGGTTCTAAAAGTAAATATTCTAACAAAAAGGGGGATTATAGGACCAGATGGTCATATTTAGAAATTAAAGATGACCAAGAGATATTGATAAAGAGATTCAAGTTCCTTAAAGTAATATAGAGATTTCTCGATATCATAGATGATAATGAGGATCTTGAACAAAAATCAATTGAAAATATTGACATAGACATGATTGATCAAGATAGAGATATGTAATTGAATTACAATTATACTCACTTTCGAAATATGAGGTTCTTGGACTTGTTGTCCAAACACCACAAGATGTACGACCAATTGACTATAAATGGGTACTTACATGAAAAAAAGAAATTAAAATAATAAAGTCGTGAGATATAAAGGACAGCTACGGTTCAAGGTTTTTCAAAAAGATAACRTATCGATTATATAGAAGCATATTCACCTGTAGTGAATATAATTACATTCAAATGTTTTGAAGCTTATCAATACATAAAAACCTTGATATGCCCTTGATGTAATTTTCTTATAGAATATTTGTAAATGATAATAAAAGAGTAATTCCATCCATTCCATTTTGGTACATACGTTGAATTGCATTTCTGTTGGCATAAGTCCAAACAACTAAGAAAATGGTTTTATGTGAYGGGTTGTTCTTCACAATTAGGCATAAAGCATGACTACTTAATTAGCAAGAGGCTCTTARTCTTTTGATAGAACTRGGCATTCTATCATGATAAGATCATTGTGCAATGGATTCTAGTTATGAATGACTTACCTTATTCATTGGACAATCCGTTCATTGCAATTGCACAAGCGTGCTTGATATACATAAGTAGGACCTATGATATTGATTTCTGTTAAATTCTATCGCTATAGAAACTAGAATATCGCCACTGCTGCGTGAATGAATATCCTAGTACATGAGTGCTAGTTAGTGGTTGGGTAAGGCTAGAGCCGTGTTGTTTGATATACTATATGTAAGATCATTTCGTAGATTAATAACMTTTTATGTTGGAAATATAATATCTAAATATCTAATTAACTACGATAGACTAGTATAAGATAATTTATGTGCTTCATTTTGTGAATAATTGATCACCCCCTTGTGATGTCCAAAGGATAATCAAGTGAGGGTCCTGAGAACATGACTTTAGAATATTTACTTCTAGGTAACTCCCAGTGATGAGTAAGGACATTTGAGATTGTCATGAATTATCGGACTAGAAATCTAAGGATGATAGATGTCATTGAGAAGATGTTTTGATGGGTGTTACATAGAAGGGTATATTCGTCATTTCATCTGTAAGTAGAAGACTCTGCTCATGCAATATTTTTCATGGGCTAGTGTATTCATATAGTGATAAATGGAACACTTAAAATGACGAGATACAGCTACTAGGTATTAGGGTATTTTGGTCAATTTAGTAGCCATGAATAATTTGTATTTTGTGTTTAGATAGCTCAATATTACATGAGTATTTAATTGTACAACTTAGCTTCAAGGATGAAGATATATTATGTTTTATTAGTTTAGTCCATATTTAATTAATTAATTAATTAATTAATTACTTGGATTGATGCAAATAAAGAATTAATGAAAGCATGGGCTTAGGACTTAAGATAAGTCCATTGAATATTTAATTAATTAATTACTCAGGTTAATCCAAGTAAAGAATTAATTAAAGAATAGGCTTAGGGCTTAAAATAAGTCCATTGGGTATAATTAATTACTTGGGTTGATCCATGTAAAGAATAAATTTAAGAATAGGCTTAGGGATTAAATTAGAGATAATAAAAAGAAAGGACCAGACCTAGTCCAAGAAAAGACCATGAATTTTGGCCTCACAGAGGGAAATCTTAGGGTTGTCGAAATTCCCCTAGTCTTGGGAGAATTTCAGCAACCCTAAGGGGTTTTACACCTTGACCGAACTTCCTGGTTCTAGTGAAATTCAAGGACTCATTATTTTAGGGTTTCAACCMTATGATATATATAACCTCTCTTTGAAGAATCCTCTTTATCTAATCACTTCACTCTATTCCCTCTAGTCGCCACTCCCATTTCTCTTCTAGCTTATCTTRGGTTCTCATCAAAACCTAGTCCAAAAAGATAGAGTTATACCTTGGAAGATCAAAAGAAGCAGGCTTGTAGTGTTCATGCGCATAAGTGAAAGACTTGCTAGAAAGAAACACCCTCAGCAAGTTATCATATYCGGGTARCCTTCAGAGCCGTCACCTCCTTTAGCTCAAACCGGAGRATCGAGTCATGTAAGAAATTCGACGCCTCTAGAAATCCTAGTGCCTCTCTAGTTTCATGAGGAAGAAAAACAAGCAAGCTGYTCCTAAACTCAAGCAGAAAAGGCAAAAAGTTTTTATCTTCTTCTACTGCGTCTTTGCTTCTCTTGCATGATCCTACAAGTGATACCAGAGCTTAACACTAGGAGAATGCTAGGGTTAAAACTTAAAATGTTAGTTTTTTTATTAATTTAAAACATTCTTTGTACGTATGTATGGATCCCTCCTATAAGAATGATTTCTAGATCTCTTGTAAACCTCATGAGTGGAGGTATAGGAATTTGTATATCTTGTTTGTTTTATTTTACAATCAAGTTTTGAACGCAAACCTTACGATTGAGGTATAGACGCTTGTAAATCAGTAAGGTTTTACACGGATTTAATTGATTTTATCAGTTTTTTTCCATTATGTAAAGTCGCAGTCTTTACTAGATATTTTTGAGAAGAATACGGATGAATGAAAAGCTTGAAGATTGAAAGACTATGTTGCTGTTTTTTGCGCTTGTGCCGAAATTTTGAGCACTAGGCAGTGCGGGATTTTACAGCTATGTCTTTTTCCAGTATTTTTTTTTTTTTGTTTTTCTAGCCCTATAATATACAGATTTAAATTGTATTTTTTTAAAAGAGATAGGCTAGAATTTCAGATCAAGAATGCAAGAAAAAGTTTTATTTATAGTGAATTACACATGCATGATATCCATGACTTTTTATGCCATTTTTCTTTTATGCCTATCATTCCTATATGGCCTTTCTCTTATGTGATCTTTTTGCATCTTTTCACAACTTTTTCCATCTTTTCTATGTGCTATGTTATGTAATGTTAATTTACTGCTCTCTTTTCAAGTGCTATCTTTTTTGAATGAATTCTATAATTTAGATTTTTATCTTATTCATTAATACGTCTTTTTTCCTTTTACTTCTTCGTTAATTCGCAGAATATATGTATCTTCTTCTCTTTATTTTATTTATTATTTATAATATGAATATTCATGCAGAATATTGAGCTACTACTTTTGAAGTAGTAATATTATAAATTATTAAAATTATATGTTTTAGAAGAACATGATATAATGATCCCAATATTCTTGAAGAATATTAAGTGATTAATTTTAAATTAATATTGTAAACCCTTCGGGGTATATTACAATCTATGCTCCTGAAGTAGTAGTAGTCTAAGTTAATAACAATATATTATATTCATGAAGAATATTAAACAATTACCTTAAATTAAGGTTATTAAGTCTTGAAGAGTATATCAAAATCTAAATATTCTTGAAAAATAATTGAATCATTGTTCGTGAAGTAGCAATATAGTCTAAATTAATATTATTTGTTCTTGAAGAACATGATCTAATATTCCTAAAGAATATTAAATTATTATTTTAAATTAATATTATACACTCCTAAAGAGTATATTATAATCCAAATATTCCTGAAGAATATCAAACTAATGCTCTAAATTAATTTATTTATAAGTTAATATTATCTACTCTTGAATGGTACATTCCAATCTAAATATTCTTGCAGAATAATGAACTATTGTTCTTGAAGTAACAATAGGTTGAATAAATTATTATTTTAATATTATTCTGCTCCCGAGGTAGCACTTGTTTTAATGTGTAATATGTAATCCCTGAAGGAATGCGAACAATATATGTGCAGTTGACATTAGTTATTTTTATTATGATGCTACATCATTCAAAAATACACTTGACAAATATCCCTTATTTTTATTGTAGAATTACACAAAGACGAATATCACCTAATTTGAATTTGTTGCACTTAACATTTCTGACAAGAAGAAAAATAAATCCTAGCTTTGATTATTTGATTTTTAAAATTATTTTTCTTTAAAAAATAGACTTATAATATATTGTTGAGATATAAATCTCATTGATAGTGCAACATTACACACCATATATGCAAGTATAATGAGTATTTTCTCAAATGAAAATGAGATAGATAGACATATATACTAATACCATAAACACTTGTGTAAAATTGGTTTATTGTTCCAAACAAATTGCCTTTTTTTATGTAGAAAGGGACAAAATTTATATGCATCTTTTGTTCTGGAAGAACTATCATATTTTATCTAGAAAGAGACAAAATTTATATGCAATATTCTCCGGAAAGTTCCTAAAAAATTTATTAAATTTTAATAGATATCCGTTGAAATGGGTATCAGCATACTGAGACAATGAAAAATGTGGTTCAAATRTGTATCACCACTAGTGTCAGGAGTTTATATTGAAGAAACTAATGTCTCTTTCCTCTAAATTGTATTATGTCAAGATTAATGCAATTGAAGTGCATCATCTCGTAAACTAGAAGTTTACTTGTAATCCTAACATTTTATTATTTAGCATAATAGATTGAGTCATATTCGATTTATAATGATGAGAAAAATAATTGAGAATTYGCACGATCACCCATTGAAAACTAAAATTATTGAACTCAAATTAGTTTCAYTATGTGTTGCTTGTTCTCAAGGGAAAGTGATTACTAGACAATCACCAACAAAAGTGGAAGTTGAAAATTCTACATTTTTATAGTAGATTCATGGTCATATATATAGACTCATCTATCACCTATGTGATCAGTTTAAATATTTTATATTTTTGCAATATTATAACTGGAACCAAAAGTTTTTGAGATTACTTGCTCAGACAGTTCGATTAAAAGCACTGATTTGGATAATACTGGCGTATGTCCATCCCATATGTTTTAGCTTATTTCAAGTCAATTGGGGTTATTCTTGAACATCCTGTAGCTCATCTTCATACCCAAAATTTTAGATGAATATTTTATTAAATAATTGTAACTAATCGCTAGACCATTCCAATGAGAACAATTTTCCACAAATTCTTGGAGATATGCTATTTTACGTGAAGCAACACTAGTACCAATAGGGCTAACTAGTCATCATAACTTATCTCCTTTAAAATTGGCGTTTSKTTATGAATTGGAAGTTCAAGTGTAATACCTAGGAATTTAGTTTTCCATTTTTATGAATTTTAATTTAGTTGGATATAGTATATTAAGAGAAAAGATAGTGCAAAGCATTATTTAAAAAAAGAAGAAGAAGAAGAAGAAAAGGTAAATTAGGATTAAAGAAAGAAGGAAAAAAAGAAAAAACAGAAAAGGAAATTAGGATTCTAAAGGGTTTCAACCTTCAGATCCCTCCATCACACCAGTTGCCACCATCCYCTTTTCTCGTTGTTGTTGACCCTTGTTGCCACCAGTCGAGGTCGGAGCTTGCAAGCTGCAMGTTGCTGTGGCCCACTGCTTGCCCTTGCTGTTCAACTGCTGCATGATGACTTGATTGGAGTTACTGGAATTGCCATAGCTTTCTCTGCATGCCGTTCGTTCGCTACACGCCGTGCTCGACCAGAGAAAGCTATTTAAGGGTTCACATTCACACATCCCTTTGCAACAGTTTGCGTGAGCTCTTTTCCCAACCCAGGGAGCCCGCACCAACTTTACCCAATCGTTCTTGTCATCGAACCTTTGCACAACCCGCGTAACGTGCTGATCAAAGTTCGCAGTCAGCGTACCACCCCACGGGACCAGTTGGACCCGTTGAGAATCGTTTAACAAAAGGGTCTTTTAATACGAAGCTTGGGTTTTACTACTTAAGGTCACTGCTTGAAGTCAACTAGAAAAAAGGGTTAACCAATTACCGTCGAGGCGTTTAGACCAGCACGTGGTTCTTGATCAGTTCAGCCGTTCTTCCTCTCCGTCACTCTTAACTAACGGTTGTCGTATGTTATCAAAAGTGTTTACCCATTTTACGGTTTAAGTTCCCTCGTTTTCTACAGATCAGTACGTACTTTGACAACGCTGGATACGTTTTGGTGCTCGTCTAAGACCAAATTAGACTTGTCTCCAAGACCCCAGCACCTTCGCCAGGTCGGTGTCAGTGATTCAAGTGCCGCTCGTAATAACCTTCTCACTGGTACTTTTGAGCTAAAAAGCTGCGTTAGTTGACGACGTTCGAAGATTCAAGACCTAAAGGAGGTACTTCCTCAACCCGTTTAAACTTTTTCTTAAGGTGGCACGGAAAGGTTCGCT
>MEJB01000026.1:1364123-1399062 GCA_001752375.1 Rhazya stricta | reverse complement strand
AACTAAGTAGACCCTCTTTTTGTAATCAACTAGGTCATTTCGAGTCCTTACATTGAGATCGATTGAAGGAGTCCATTTCACAACTTAAGTAAGAACCCGTTAACGTAAGGGACTTCGGGTAAGTAACTCTCACATCTCATTAATGTTATGAATGAATGTAATTGAACTGTTTTGGTTGCTTGAATATGTTGTGTATGGGATTGTATGATGATATGTGTATAATTGTGAGGAATGTTAATGTGTTCGTATCCTGTAGCACTTCTATGTCAAATGATATGCTATTATGATTCATATCATGTACTATTTGTTGAATGTTATGTTATATACGATTGTAAGCATTTCATGTCATGAGCATATAGTTAGAATTCTACATTACATTTGGCATGAGCCATTCACACACTTAGAAGGTGAATGGTTTAGAAAATGGTATTTTAAAGGAAAATGTAAAGTTTTGAAATTGCTAAAGTTTTTGAAGAGGAGTGTAAACCTAGCCATGAAGGATGTGAGTGGGAAATGGGGCGTGGGGGACCGAAGCACCTGACGTTACTCTCGAGGAGGGTAGGACATGATTCACCTCAGGGAGGTGAAGAATGTAATTGGGTTCCAAATAAGAATGGCCCACTGCAAGCCTAATAGTCAGGCGTTACACTCTAGTGAGCTCACGAACGAAAGGAAATGGAATGTTTTACTGTAAGTGAATTTTGAAGGGAATGTTTTGTAAAGGAATTTTGAAAAGGGAATGTTTAAAAAGGTTTTCGTTTAAAAAGGCGAAACCTTAAAGTTTCATGATATGTAGGATATGTTCATGCATTCATGCATGAGGTTACTTACTGGGCTTTTCAGCTCATTCCTTTCCCTCATGTTTCATTACAGATGATATATAACCAGATGGGGAAAGGAGGTCGCTTGTGGGCGAGCTATGATACCCGGGAACTAGTTTTCGAGTCGATTTATGTAATAATATATATTATTTTTGAATAGTTTAAATTTTTGAAGCTTCTGCTGTCTTTATTTTTAATGGTTTAAAATTGTTTGAGGCTTCCGTTGCCTTTATTTTTGAATGAATATTGAGCATTAAATGTAGTTGATTATTTGCGAATGGAATAACGTAACATTCCCGGGTTAGGATAAGGTTCCTAATCTGGGGGTGTTACAGTTATGGTATTAGAGCTAAGAGTTTTAAAAACGATTTTATAGACTTCATAAAAAAATTAGTTATGAACTTTTGAGAAGTATATGGGTATCGAGCCATGCCACAAGCTTCCTCTCCTGGACCATCTGGTAAGTTTGTATTTTGATTTAAATTCTTGAATGAGTTAGATGTTAAGTGTTAAGTTTCATTTTGATGTAAATTCTCGAATGAGTTGAATGTTAAGTATTGTGATATGTCTTGATTTTGCTTTAAATGGGGGATGATGTATAAAGTTGGAATTTGGAAGATTCATTTAGACAAGAGGCATTACGTTTACCTAAATGAAATCGTAAATGTCATTCTCACCTATCCACGAGATGAAATTAAAAGTGTAAAGAATATTAATTTGATGCCAAATTAGAAGGAAGTGTTTGTAGAATAAAATCTTTGAAGGAAATCTTTTGCTAGGAATGTGATACTTTAGGTGTTTGTAGAATGAAGTCTTTGAAGGAAACCTCTTGTTAGGAACTGGGATACGGAATCTATGTTAAAGTATTATTTGAATGCTTAAGATGTGAGACTGTCTTGTTTTGATGTAAGACCCAGACCCAGAGTGGGTGATGTGATGTAATGGATATGATTTGATTGGTACTACTCATACCATCAAGATGCATCTTCTTTTCAAAAGCTCATCTCATAAGAACTTCAGTGTTAAGCGAGCTTGACCTGGGGTAATTCTCGGATGGGTGACCCATCGGGAAGTTTCCGATGAGCGCGTGAGTGAGGACAAAATAGCTGATAAGACCGGTAGTGGTTTGTGAGGCCAGTCCATCAAATCTAATAACGTGCCGACCCGGTGTATCGGGGTGGGGCGTTACAAATGGTATCAGAGCGGAGCCGTCCGGAACTGTGAGAACTAAGTGCCATGTGGCGCAAAGTGCTACGTCGAGAAGGACGGGAGACACCTCTTGAGGCCGTAGGAGCCACCTCTAGAATTTCACACGGATGGTACGGTCCTGGATTTGAGGTTCAACGAGGACGTTGAGAATTTAAGTGGGGGAGAATGTAAGACCTCGACCCAGAGTGGGTGATGTGATGTAATGGATATGATATGATTGGTACTACTCATACCATCAAGATGCATTTTCTTTTCAGAAGCTCATCTCATAAGAACTTCAATGTTAAGCGAGCTTGACCTGGGGTAATTCTGAGATGGGTGACCCATCGGGAAGTTTCCAGTGAGCGCGTGAGTGAGGACAAAATGTGTTGATAAGACCCGTGGTGGTTTATGAGGCCAGTCCATCAAATCTAATAACGTGCCGACCCGGTGTATCGGGGCGGGGCGTTACAGCACCACTTCTAAGGAAGCCTTTGCGTTGTGCCTTATTTTTAAACTCCTCGGCAAATCTATCGGTTTCCAAGTTCTGGAGCAATAAGCAAAAGACCTTTGGAATCTAGAATATGGTTTCAATATTATTGATTTAGATAATGGTTACTTTGTARTCAGATTCTATGCCAATGAAGGCTACGACATTGGTTTGATAAAGGCCTTTCATGGGCCCTTATCTCACCTTAGCAAAACAGAGACAAAATTTTCAGTGTCTAATAAATCAATCACCAAAACAATTTTTCGATGTATTGATTGATTGTTCTATGTGGAAACCCTACTTGAGATGGATAACGCCACAGAAAGTGTGGTGAAAGTGGACAGTACTACCATGTCTGTAACATGTGGAGGCTTCATGCGTGTATGTGTGGTGGTAAATCTCAACAAGCCACTAGTTCCACAAATCCACATACTTTGCCACCACACATACACGCTGAATATGAAGGCATCCACCTCATATGCTTTGTTGTGGAGCTTACAGTCATGTAACGAGACATGTACCATAAATACACCACTTCTTCTGCAAGAATCTCTTCAGGACCAGAAACACAAGCACAACAATTAATAGCAGCCATAAAATTCTTTGAAAGAAGAGGGGCCTTACAGCCTATGGATGCTTCTARCCTATTGGCGCCAACATTGGCAACAGTCTTACACTGGAAACAACAAATGTAGACATGAAGCAATAGTAGGGACATTGAGATCCTCATCGGAATATTAGCGATGACCTAATAAATGCAGTATTTCTGGTGAGATCTCCTCAAAAATCCCCTAATCATTATTTCGAACAATCTCATATCCCTACAAATCAATAAAGAGGATCTCGCATAGCGATCCTGGAAGATTCCTCCATAGACAAGGGTTGGATCGATAACACTGACTAGCTTGAAGCTAAAATACAGGCTATACCTGACCCCRTAACACCTTTGTTAGTTTGCAAGAACAAATGATTTAGGTCCAGTGGAATGAAAAAAATGTCGCACCCTAAAGGAGGCCTAACCCAAAAACACCAGCCCATAAACAACAACCCCTAATAACCTAACAAACTACACAGACTCAACTAAGAAGCCCAAGCCTTGGTCCTTTAGTGGAGATACCCATAAACATAATCACATCATTAGATCCAACCTCCCTATCTAAGGAAACACGACGCAGTACTAGGGGTTTACATGGTTCAGTTTGTGTTGGTGTGAGGTCTTTTCCAATCCAAATGAAAAGTTTCAGTTTGGAATTTATGAAACCAAAACCAAAAGCATCTAAACCTTTAAACCATTGGTTCARTTTTACATCAGTTTGSTTCGGTTTGAAATGATCCAAAATCATGAGGAGTAAGTCTAAAGAATTGACTTCTTCCAAGGCCTAATTCTTTGGAGTTCTTCCCCATCTTGGGGCCTCTCTGTTGAAATGTAGAAATAAAGCAATAGAGGTAAGGCACTGATTATTGCTCAACTAAATAGAGCTTCCAAATGTAAGTGTGCCGAGAGTTAACCCAAAACCTCTCTATGGAAATGCATAAATATCATATTAAAAATTGTTCATATGATAAGTAACCATATAAATCATCTAAAACAATATTTGAAACATCATTTGCTTGAAAAACAAGAAAAATGTATATATTAAAATTTAAAACACAGTTTATACCCTTACATTTTAACGGAATGTATAAAATCAAGTGACTTACGATAATCTGTTTGGTTTGGTTCCATTTGAGGAATTTCTCAAACCAAATCAAGTTTTTATTTGGTTCAGTTTGAGAATTCCTGAAACCGAACCAAAATAAAAACTAAAATTTCAGTTTTTTTCTTTTTACACCCCTACCCAGTACTGCAAAAACTCACCTTCTTTGGAACTAAATATTAATCCAACCAATAATTCTCCTCTATTGCCACTGTCTCTTTCCACTGGCAGYCGATATACACTCACACAAACAAATAGGGACATGGATAGAGGCAATCGAGTAGTTTCCCCAGACCAGACAAAAGTCCCCTCTGACTTAGGAGACTCTGAGAGTAGACCTATGGTAATAGAACACAGTCAGGTACATATATATAATTTAGACCATGTTTCAATTGGCCAATATGGACACTAAAAATTTAGCCTCTCAGGGCTCGCCATACTAACCTTAACAAAGATACTATCTTTGAACTGTAAGGGAGCCACCGCTGATGATCTCTTCAGTTACCTCACCGACTTGTCATATTGTGTTTGCTTGAACCAAAATTCCCGAGTACTAATTTGGCCACACATACAGCCAAAATAAGCAACCTTAAAAGACGCATCGTGATGGAAGCTCATGGATTTGTTAGAGGTATTTGGATCATGTCGATCACAAACACAACTATAATTGACAAACACAACTATAATTCTTTTAAATGCTTAATTGCATTGTGAAATTAAAATGACAACGCAAATATATTTCACCTATGCTTATGTTAGGTCTAGCAAACCAAGGCTGAGCATTTTTTAGGCCTTTTTCAACTCTCACCACCCGGCCTCTTGCTATCAAAACTTGAGCATTGGGMAGGGTCTTTCTTGTGAAAGCACTTGTTCCAGCTGGTTTTCTTGCTTCTGCTTCCTCATCGGTGCTCATCAAGCCATTAGGTATATAGCTCTCTTCTTTCCTCTTCTCTTCACCAATTCMTTTTCTCTTCTCAATTTTCCATTTGTTTTCCTTTATTACCTCAAGCTAAATTTATAGGGAACTCTTGTTTTCTTCAATTATAAAGTTTGAAATGTCAAACTCATTTCCTTACTATAATGTTTTTCACTATGGATTAGTGTTATCTCAGGAGTGTCTCTTTTGTGGTTTTTTCTCTCTAATTCTTGTTCGTGTTGATTTTTCATCTAAAATAGAAATCTTACCACTAGATGAAGTAAAGTGACTTTTGTTTCGAGACTGATGGAATTGCAAATAGTTCCATTAGAGTGGACAAATGTTCAGGCTATAATAGGACCGCATTAGCCCGCCCTACCGAAGACCAAACCACCCAATGAGTGTAGCTAAACAGCACCATACTGATCCAGAGCTTTCAATTTTTTTCTTTTTTTTTTTTTCGAACCACGAGCCTAGGCTTGCTTGAGCACAAGTTCGACGAGCTCAAGCCCGAGTAACACCAAGATATCGCTGGTTTTAGTTTGTCTTTTATGGTTTTTGATTTATTACCTTAAATGGGAATTATTTTTAAAATTTAAAATTCAAATTTCATAGTTTATATTTTTTAAAAAAGTAAAGTAAAAAGACCTAAATGCTCCCAAACGGCTATATTCTTTTTTTCTTATAAATACTACCCAACATCACTAAATTTTGTCACAGACTTTTCTGCTCTCTCATTCTCATGCTCTCAAGCTCTCAATCTCTCTCTATTTTGTGCAAATTTACAGCATTATATCTCTTTTAACTTTGATGTAAAATTCTTGAAGTTGAAGTTSAAGTTTCATTTGAGAAAGCTTCCAAGAGTTAGTTATGACTTATCTCTTTATATTGCATTAGTACATTATATCCATCTCATACTATTACTACATTATAACTCTTACATTATATCATGTATCTCTTTAGTTTASGTTACTACATTATCTTACTATTATATCTCTTTAGAATGATAGTTTGAATTTMCTACTATATCTCTTTAGAATAATAGAATTTACTATTATAACTCTTATATTACTATTATATCTCTTACTAGTTTGCAAATTTATTGCCTTATTACCACATTTTTGTTCTTGCTTTTAATTTTATTACTACTTTATTTACATTTTGTTCTTTCTTTTAGTTTTATTTATCTCTTTCTTTAATACATTTCAGTTTTGTAACKTATTATGTTACATTGTTTTCAAAATTAGCTCCTAGAATCAAGATACAATTAATGAGAACAATTTGTGGGATTAAACAATTAGAGCGATTTGTGAGATTTATGTTAATTGCGTAGATATTACTGAATATTTTAGGGACACTTTTTCCTTTTTTWAGACTATACCTCTTTGTATAAAATCAGACCTATTGTACAATTCTTCATAGGTTGAATATAGAAGTACAAAGAATTCCTCTCAAATACTCTGCTCTTTTTCTTTATGTTATCAAAATGAGGTTCTTTGATACTTAACCATCAATGACAAAGAGTCAAGTGAGCAAAAAGGGAGCCGAAACCTCTAATAACAAAATAGAGGGAATGATTTTCAACACCGGAGGAATAGATAACTCATAATTTCAACTTACGATCGAGAAACTCGAAGGTGGAAAAATTTTCCAACTATAGGCTCAATCAGTAAAGCTTATTTTAGAAGGAAAAGGGAGATTCAGTTATCTTACTGGAGAAACTAAGGAGCCAGAGGCCACCAATCSTCATCCCTTTAGAAATGGAGATCGGAGAGTTTTCACATTATTGCATGGTTGGTGAATTCCATCAACCCAGTGACTGGAAAAACTTACCTATTTTTACCAACCTCTAAGGACATTTGAGATGCTGTCCAGCATACTTACTCAGACAAAGAGGATTTCTCCTAAATCTTCGAAATTAAGACAAAGCACTGGCAAATGAAGCAAGGAGAGCGAGAAGACACAAAATATTTCATGGACATGATGGCTTTTTGGCAAGAACTAGACATGAACCTCGAAGATACATGGAGGTATTTAGAAGACAATGTCCAGTATTGGAAAAAGGTACAATCAGAATGTGTCTTCGAGTTTCTTGGCAGCTTGAATCCTGAGCACAGTGACGTCAGGCGATGTGTTCTTGGACGATGACCATTGCAATCAATTCAGGAAGGATTCTCGGAGGTGAGAAGGGAAGAATTGGCGTAAAGTGATATGGATGGAGTACCAAATGGGTTCGGTACTGGGCTAGACAGATCAATTTTAGTAACTCAGGGCCCACTGGACTGAATTCAACCGAAGGAGCAGCCCTTGTTGCTCATGGTGCCCAAAATCATYAGAAAAGACGAGCTTATGATCATTGCAAGTGCCCAAGACACACTRAATATAATTTCTGGAAATTCATCGTAAACCAACAAATTGGAGAAAAAGCAAAAAAAGAATCGTGGCAGGTATCCAGTTAATTCGGAGTTAACTGGAAAAACAAAAGAAAATCAAGGAAGTTTCAGTGTCAAACAAATGGAACAACTCTATAAGGTGTTTGCAAAATTCCAAACCTCTGGTCAGTCATCATATCTCCCACTGGTTCTTTAGGTTAAAAATGTAATTTTTCACAAGCACTAAAAACTCTCGAAATAAAACTCCCTGGATAATTGACTCTGGTGGCTTTGATCATATGACTTCTTATTATTTTTGCCTCTTATACACCTTGTGCGGGAAATTTTGGAAATCAAAATTGCAGATGGAAYTCTCTCTCCCATTGCAGGAAAAGGAAGTATAAGATCGTCTAATTCTATACTCCTTGAATCTATTCTTCATGTCCAAAAATCAACTTGTAATCTACTATATGTTAGCCAAATCACAAGAACTTCCAACTATTCAGTTAATTTTCTATCATCTTCTCGAGTGTTCCAAGACCCATCATCGGGGAAGACAATTCGCAGTGCTAATGAGTGTGAAAGACTACTACTTCGAAATATCAAGTGCGACTTATAGTTTTAGTTCTGTTCATAGGGATAATGAACTTTTGTTATGGCATTTGAGATTGGGACATCCAAATGTTTCATACTTAAAGCATGTATTACCATCTATTTATGCTAATAAAGAAAACTTTGATTTACAATGTGAATTTTGTGAGATTGTGAAACACCATYGGACTTCATTTCCCAAACACATATACAAACTTTCCAAACCATTTGCCCTTATTCATAGTGACTTATAGGGACCTTCTCGTATCCCTAATCATACTCTTGCAAAATGGCTTGTGACATTCATAGATGACTATACATGGGTTTCTTGGGTTTATCTTCTAAAAAATAAAACGGATGTCCGAGATATCTACATAACCTTCCGTGCTATGATTCAGACTCAGTTTCAAACTCAAATCCAGATTCTGAGAACATATGATGCTACTGAATATTTTAATGCCACCCTAGGTGATTATCTCTGACATCACGGTATTATTCATCAAARTGCATGTCYCTATACCTCTCAACACAATGGGGTAGCAGAAAGAAAAAATAGGCACATTTTAGAGTTTGCTAGAGCTATCATTTCCACAGCCAATATCTCGAAATCTTTTTGGGGGGGATGCTGTTTTAACTTCTAAATATCTCATAAATCATATGCCTAGTTGAGTGCTCTCTTTTGACTCTCCAATCCATAGACTCAAAGAATTCTTTCCTACTTCTCCTTTGATATTGGATATTCCTCTAAAAAAGTTTGGTTGTACAGCATTTGTTCATGATCACTCTCGTCGTGGTAAACTTGATCCTCGAGCTATCAAATGTGTCTTCTTGGGCTATTCTCAGTCACAAAAGGGCTACAGATGTTTAGACCCTTCAACAAACAAGATCTTTGTTAGACTCRATACCACTTTCTTTGAAAATCAGCCTTACTTCACCAAAGCCTCTCTTCAAGGGGAGAATGATATTAGAAAAGATAGGCTCTTGAATTGTAATCTTTTCTTTCCAAACATCCATCTTTCCTATTCTGGTTCCAAGATCACTCTTCCCTAATCCATCTTTTCTCCTTCTTGCCATTCTAATTTRCCTGCACATAAGGGATTTTGAACAAAAGAGGAGACCTAGAACAACCAGGCATAATGATAATCTCACATCAGAAGCACCAAGAGAGTCAAACTCGTTGATTAGTCCAGATACATGAGAGCCACAACTCTCCRGCCAAGGTAATCCTAAACCTTTTCTGATGACTTGCTGTAGCATTAAGAAAACCAGTATGTCATGTACTACTCATCCCATTTCCAAATTTGTTTCTTTTAAAGCATTTTCTTCCAAGTTCTATGCTTTTGTTTCTAWCCTTAATAAAACAAAAGTTCCAAAAAATGTTCGAGAGGCACTGAGACACCCTAAGCCGAAGAAAGCAGTAATGGAAGAGATGAGAGCTCTGGAAAATAATTGCACATGGGATGTGACTGAGTTGTCGAGAAGAAAAAAGGCCATCTGTTGCAAATGGGTCTTTACAGTAGGACACAAAGCTGATGGAACAATTCAATGCTATAAAGCTCGATTGGTTGCAAAGGGGTTTGCTTAGACCTATGGCATTGACTACACAGAAAAATTTGCACCGGTGGCAAAACTAAATAATGTTTTRTTCTTTTGTCAATAGTATTGAATTTAGACTGGCCACTTCATCAACTTCACATAAAAAATGCCTTTTTGAATGGCAAGTTAGAGAAAGAAGTCTTTATGAAGATTCCACTAGGATTTAAYAGAAAGGGGGAGGATAACATASYCTTGAAGCTAAACAAATCCTCGTATGAACTCATACAGTTGCCAAGAATGTTGTTTGACAAATTTGTTAGAGTCTTACRTGGACAAGGATATAGACARGGWAAATCAGATCACACTCTAATKTTTAGAGAGGCTRACAATAGGCATAAAACAATATTGATTRTTTATGTGAAAAATATAGCCTTTAGTGGTGATGATTTGGTCCAAATACACAAATTAGAAGGAGCTCTAYCTATCGAGTTTGAAGTTAAAGACCTTAGGCAAATGTGTTATGTTTTAGATGTGAAGGTTGCTAGGTCAAAAAGAGGCATTAGTGTTCTCAAGAGAAAGATATCCAAGGTTAGTTGGAAAGTTGGTCTATCTCTCCMATACYAGACCAGATATTACATTCGCATTAAGTATGGTTAGTCAATATATGCGCTCATCTAAAGAAGTTCATTTAGAGGTTGTTTACAGAATCTTGCAATACTTCAAAGAATCTCCTTGGARAGGACTTTTCTTCAAAARAGGTGAATGGAGGGGCATAGAGGTGTTSACTGATGTAGATTGGGCTGGTTCACAAGAAGATTGACAGTCTACCACTAAATATTGTACATTTGTGTGGGAAATCTAGTTATTTGGAGAAGCAAAAAGCAAATGTGGTTGCCCGATGTAGTGCAAAAGTCRAATTTTGCGCAATTGCTTWTGGGATATGTGAGGGACTTTGGTTAAATAAACTCTTGGAAGAGTTGAAGATGGRAGACAAGCMACCAAACAAGCTCTTTAGTGACAACTAGGCCGCCTTCAATATCTCACTAATATCGGTCCAACATGACCGGACAAAGCATGTAGAGGTTGATAGACATTTTATCAAAGAGAAGATCCAGAACTGACATATTTGTTTGATCTATGTTCCTATGAATCAACAAACAACAGATGTCTTCACCAAAGGACTTCCTCGGACAAATTTTGAATGTTTCATTGACAAGTTGGATATGATTAATATTTATTATCCAACTTGAGGGCGAGTATCTAAATTAGCTCCTAGAATCAAGATCCAATCAATTAGAGCAATATATAAGATTAATCAATTAGAGCGATTTGTGTTAATTGTATAGATATTACAAAATATTTTTTAGGATATTTGTTTCTTTTTTAGGCTATACCTCTTTGTATAAGTTTAGACCTATTGTACACTTCTTGATAAGTTGACTATAGAAGTACAGAGAATTCCGCTCAAATACTCCCCTCTTTTCTATATTTTTTACATTTTACTATCTCCTACTTTATTACTAGTTTAATTCATCTTATTTTTATTTATTCTATGTAGTATATCTCTATAGAGATATTAGTTTGAATTTATAGCATTGCTTAATTTGATTATTCTTACTATTATATTTATTTAGATATAATAGTTTGTGTTTGCTAGCTTTTTAACAATCTTAAAATTCATTATCTTCATTTACTCTTTTTAGTATTATCTCTATAGATATAATTAGTTGGAATTTATAGCATTGCTTTATTTAATTATTCTTACTATTCTATCTGTTTACTACTTTATCTTTATTCTATTTCTAGCTTTATTACTCTATTTTATTGCTTTATTTCTAGCTTTTCTACTCTATCTTATTGTTTTGTTTACTTTATTACTCTATTTCTAGATTTATTAATCAATTAATTTTTTATTTAAATTTATCTACTTTGTTGCTTTCTTACTAGTTTTATACTATATTATTGCTTTATTTACATGTATTTACTTTATTTCTTTGTGTTTAGCTTTTTCACTCTATTATATTGATCTATTTACATTTATTTACCTTATTCACTACTCAAAATAAGGGTCATAGTGACACAAATTTAGTAATGCTCTTACAAAAGCATAGTAATAGGTGGTTTATAATGAAGCTTCTAGCAATGTAAGGATATAAATACAAAAAACGACGTAGTTTTGTCTAACTTGTTCAATATTTTTTAGATAAAATTATATTTTAGAAAAGAAAAAGCTAAAGTGTGAGGAAGAGTACTATGTAGTGACGCTATTAGCGACGCTATTTTACATCATGATTATAGGTATTAAAAAAAAAAAAAAAAAAAGGCGGACAACCTTGGCGAAACTCTTTTCATCCTTTTTCATTGGAAGCACTTCCCCTTATTGCTCTGCCACCCCCCTCCCCCTGCCCCCACGGTGGCATTCTCGCTCTTCTCCGCTACCCTTGTCCTACTTATGCAAACTCTACTTAGATTTTCTCAATTTCTCTCTTTCACCATCTGGAGCACATAGCTAATTTCTCTTCCCCCTCCCTCACTTTTTGTTTCAGTATCTTGATTTGTCTTTGTGGTGTGGAAGTTTGGYCACCTGCTTCTTCTCCTTATGGATATTTGCTAACTTGTTGAGATTGGGTTTTCTGCAAACGCAATTGACTGATYGAAGCAAAGGTTAATTCTTTCCAYCTKTTATTCCAAAAATTTCAAATGGTTAGGTTTCTCCATTGATGATGTCTCTTGTCTATCAGTTTCCCCCAGAAGAAAGGGTAAAAATACTAAACATTGTTCAAGAGAATAGTGAAATTTTAAGAAGATGTTAACCATTTGATTCAGTAAATATTTATGTTTATGTGATTATTGCTGGTAATTTGCTAAGAGACCTGAGTTTTATCTTTTGTTKTTAGATGGATTTTATATTAAAACTTTCGGGGACTTTTGGTGTATCACAAAGAGTTCAAAAGTAGCTGAAACAGATCACCATGGAGCGCGCAACATGAGATGGACCTTGGGTAGCAATTCCCTAAAAATCACATTCTTTAGCAACTCCTAAATCAAGGTAGMTATTAAAATATGATGGGCTTACTGGTTTCTGGTTTCACATTTGACAGCTGGCCACATAACTCCTCTTCACACAGAGTTTTTGCATTGTTGCATAAGATCCATGGAGTGGTTGGATTTCGCCTGAGTTGCAGTATTAGTTTGCTGTTAATATGTTGCAAGAATATCATATCTAGTATATATGAATTCCAGGCTACTAACAGTATGACCATTCTTTGCCTTATAAACTTGTATATTTCAGATTCCAAGACAATGGGGTGATTTTTTTTTTTTTTTTTTTTTGAGCTCCGACCCTCTCTCTTAAGGTTTTTCTCTATCAAGAAATTAAGGTATACAGTCTATACTACAAACTATCTCCTCCTTATTTATGTATGTTAGTCTTATAAAATGTCCATGCTTGTTCATTAGTCGTAGTTGATTTGTGGCTGTAGTTGGGATAAAACGCGCTATACCTTAYTGGAGTTTAGATAGTTGATGTTAGATTTAATGCAGTGAATGTCTTCTATTAAATTTTTGTTGCTCAGCCTCTTAACATCTCAACATCATAGCTAATCTTTAATCTTTCTTTAGATTTTCATTTTTCTTCTTTAGGAAGTTTTATAAATTTCTATAACGAGTAAATTCTTTTTTATATTTATTTGATCACCCTCTCTACTCGCCAATAACCCCAAAATGAAATAAATCTCATTCTTGCAAGGCTATTCTGACTTGAGAAAGGAGAAGYTTATAATATAGTGTAACCAGATGTCAAAACATAGAATTCAAATGCAGGTGATTACAGAAAGCTAGATGTAATTTATCTTGTAATAGTTTATTTTTATTAACGCTTTAAAGTGTAATGCATGTATGGTTTTAGCGACGCATAAAAGCGTGGTAAAGGCCTATTCCCAGAGCACTTTACACCACACTATTTCTAAGCATGGTGAGACTCAAAAAACGGGGATAGCCATYCTATAATGATATTGTAGTGCATGAGGAATGCCTTATTTTCTAGTAGTGATTGCTTTACTTCTAGCTTTGTTTTACTCTATTTTATTGCTTTATTTACATTTTATTTACTTCTGTTACTTTAAAGATTTTTTTACTACTTTATTGCTTTTTTCAAATACTTTTATTAGAAAATAATTTAATATAGTACCTTTGGATAATTAGAAAATGAAAAATACTAACAGTGATCTTGAAGAAATGAAGCTTTTAATCCTTTTGAGGATATAGAACAACATAAAGATTGAAGAGAAGATCTAGATGAAAATATAGATATAGAAGACTTGGACGAAATCCCCGAACCAATTCTAGTACAATTCCACCACCTTGACGTAGACAAACAAAAAGGAAAATAAGTGCAAAATATTAGAATTTCTTTGCGAAAGATCTAGTTAAAAATAAAGTCATATGTAAGTTTTGCCGAGTAGAGTTAAATCATAGAAGTGGGGAGGACAGGTACAGTAAATATGCACTTGAGAGCCTTCCACACAAATGAAACTAGTCTTAAGCAAAAACAATTGCAAACCTCGGCCATAATAATTAGTGGTAATTTTCCCTTTATCCATGAAAGAACTATAGAAAGGGAATGGCTACATTTGTGGTTACAACTAGTACAATAGTAGATATGGGCAAACATCTGCAATTTACTTTATTTATTAATAATTGTTTAAATGCTAATTATAAAAGGATTCCTAGATCAACACTAAGATCTGATCTTCTTAAGGTATAGAGAAATGAAGCATAGAATTATAGGTGACCTTCARTCTAGGAATGATTATTTCTCATTACAATGCGATGGTTGGAAGGGTGGTGTGAAAGAACATTATTCGTGCGTCAATTGTCATTAGATCAATGACGAATGGCATATAAAAAAACTACTTTTACAATTTAGAGGTTTTGAATATCCTTACAACGTTAGTCATATTTCTAGAATAATTATAGCTATTTGTCGTAAATTTAGAATATTAAATAAGATAATAGATATATTTTTTTATAATGCTAGAAATAATGATGATTCAATTCCTTCACTTAAAATATACATATCTCCAATTCTAGATGGTAGAATTTTTCACAATATGTCTGCATGACACATATTAAATTTAAGTGTTAAGGATGACTATAAAACTATAGAAGGTTTATTGTTGACTATTAGAGATGTAGTTTTATTTATTTAACATTCTGCTATTAGAATCCAACATTTTAAAAGCTTGCATTTTGAGCAAGTCCTAAGTTATAAGAGGTTTAACTTAGATGTTGAAACTAGGTGGAATTCAACTTATGATATGCATGATTCTACTATTCCTTATAATAATCAATTAATAAAATTTTGTCATAATGATGATTTTGAGTCTGAATTAATAAATGTACATTTTGAGAAAGTCATATTGATCTTTATTAATAAACGTGCACCTAATAGATATTTTGATTGTGCCGGTTTCAAGTGTGGCTTCGAAGAGTGCTTTTTTAGTGACCGCGGAAGAATAGTAGATGATAGAAGAAATCGATTGTCTCCAGAAACATTAGAAATTATATTGTGCAACAATGCTTGGTTGAAAGCCGCAACCTGACAACAAGGATTAATTTAATATTAGCTTTCTTGTTTTTGGGTTCAAATGTTTTTAAACGATTGGTGATTTTTCTTACTTTGCTTAGACTTGCATAGTTGTATTAATTTTTTGAATATCATTTGTGGGCTGTTTTTGGCACTATGTCTCACTCTTAGATAGTTTTTATTTTTAGCATTAACAAAATCTGTAGAGGTCCATGCCAAACCCCCACCACTCCATGGTGGCTTTAACCAATTACTTTTTTTCCCTCCTTACTTACCTTTATTTTCAATTTATAGATTTATTTTCTAAATAAATGAAATATAAATAAACAATCATTTTCTAAATAATCAAATTTTCTAAGTAAACAATATTTTCTAAATAAATCAAAAATTATTAAGTAAACAAACTTTCTCTAAATAATCAAAATGTTCTAAGTAAATGAAATATTTGTAATCTAAATAAACAAAATTTCTCTAAATAATCAAATAATTTTCTAAGTTATTTCCATTAATAGGACATTTTATCAAAACAAACAAAAGTAATTAAGACTCAACCGGCCGGGCCAATTATATTTATGTGCCCAAGACCGGTTCTGAGTCGGTCCTTGGGTTTTCACCTGAGGACCAGATCAGATCTGAACAGAGACCACCCAGACGAGTCCTGTAGCGAGCTTGGGACCGTCAATACCTGCCACAGGCCCAGATCGGCAATCACATATGCCCATTCTAGGTACCATGTCTAGACTTTCTTAAAGTACAATTGGAGGAAGCCCCTGTTGTCCGTACTAGTCCAGATAGTTTAGGCAGCATTAAAGGACCCGGATTCCATATTACAAACTCATCTTGGGGGGGGCAGAATTGAAAAATTCAAGTTATAAATACATGTTATCATCAACACCTCTAGATCGCTACTTTTTCAATAAATCTGATGTTGTGAACCATGTATTTGCTGCAATCATTAAAAACCAGCCTTTCGAATGCTAGGTCTTAGCCTCAACTTTAGCTCAACATCCCTCTTCAGCTGCTCCAATTTGGACTTCTGAAACACTCACTGTTCAAAAAGTCTGGACATGATACTTAGAGTAGGCATATGTGACTGCTGGTCTGCGGCCTGTGGCGGGAATTGGAGGGTCCTAAGCCAGCTACAGGACTTGTTCAAGCAGTTTCCGTTCAAAACCGGTCCGATCTTAAGCTGGTCCTCAAGTGAAAACTGAAGGATCGGCTCGGAACCAATCTTTGGCACGGAAATGTAACAGGCCCCGTAGGTCCGGGCTTGCATTATTTTTTTTGTTTTAATAAAATGGTCTATTAATTGAAATAACTTAGAAAAATTATTTGATTATTTAGAGAAATTTTATTTACTTAGATTAGAAACATTTCATTTACTTAAAAAAATTTGATTATTTAGAGAGAGTTTATTTTTTTCATTTACTTAGAAAAGTATTTTTTATGTGGCGCCCCCCGCCACCCTCTATGTATGATTGAGGCAGAACGAGTCGCCACTTACCTCTCAATAGTCAGTACTATCATTACAAAAGATACAATTCCTCATAAAACATTTGAAGTACAACCAAACAAAGATTGTAGATATGATTAGAACTTAGGATAAAGTATATCTCAAGATTATTAGGTTAAGACAGTAGTGCTGCTCTAACACTTTTCAATGATAGACTAATATCCCTAGCTCTCGTCCTCAAGTCCGAAGCCTCATGTTCTGTATCTGTCACTAAAAAAACAAAAAAAAAAAAAAGACTATGAAGTGAGTTCCACAAGTGTGCAGTGTGAGTTAGAAAACACATATTCAGGGATATAATAAAAACCATTACACAAAACTATTTCGCTGTTTTCAAAATCACAGAAGTGATAAAAATATTTTGAGAGTAAATTACACAATAAAGAAATAGTTACCGCAAAGTAAAACTCTAGGGGGTCTAGTAATACCAGCCCTATCACCTCGTATTTATGTATGCAATTTACTACTTTATCACCTCATACAATCAATGGCACCTACTAGCTAGGGACAAAGGGAGTTAGTCGCACCCGGGGTTAAACCTTCTAACCAGATAGCGGCTGTCCATAATTGAGTCTGGGCACTGAATGACACGATCGTCTACCCGATGCATTAATTAGGTTTAGTCTAACACTGTTGCCCAGACTAGCTCAAGTGGAACTCGTACTGGGGACCAGCCAAGCACAGTACTTTGTTCACCGGATCAGTTATTCAGAGCTAATATCCATCAATTCAACCAAGCAATCAAAAAGTTATCACAAAACATTTTCAATATAATTTTTTGTCCATTCAATCAGTAGAGATCACGTCAAAAATTTTCCTGAATGGTTTTCTCAAATATACTTTTGAAAACACAGTTTTTGTAATTTTCCAGAAATCATAATTTTGTAAACTTGCATACTTTTGCATAAAAAAATCATCAAGTTTGAATTTGTAGAAAATAATTTAGAGGGTTCAAAATTCCTTTGATGAATAAAATGGTTGTTAAGAAAAATCATTTTCAAACGTACGGGAATAGAAAAATATAATTAGAGTATGCTTAATGAAAATAAGCACATTTTTAGAGTTTTAAAAATCGGAAGGAACTTAGGTTAAAATAGCAATTATCTAGAGTATGCTAAAATAAGCACATTTTACGGAATTTTAAAAGAAAGAGCAACTCACCTATGTCTATGATTAGTTTAGAAAAGAGCTGCTGACTGGTGCTTTCTTAACATAATTCATAAGAATATCCTTGGCAACAAATCATAATAATCACACCCAAATCTTTTCCTAAAAACTCGTTTCATCATAATTCGATTTATCATTTTGTTAGGGTTTATGAGTAAAATTATTTTTGCAAAAATATATAGTTTTCAAGCTGAGATGAAATGAATAAAATGTAAAAATATATAACTTATAGAATAAATTTTAGAAAATCCATTAGTAAGAAAATTCTAGGGTAAGAGCGATAGGTTTGAAATTGGTTTTCACAGCAGTGGATAGCTTGTAACGTTTCGAGTATTACTCTCAAACTACTTCAATTTTCTTAATGCAATTTGTGCCAAAATAATCCTAACACTCTAGGATTTATAACCATGTAAATGCCTAAGTCTAAAGTGGTCCTAAATAATTACCAGATCTAACGGGAAATGCACAACTCATGTTCAATCGGCTAAATTGACCATACTGTAAAGATCAACTCATATCTTGAGTTTTATACATTCAAGTTGAGTGAAATTTGCACCAAGTTCTTCGTAAGAACCGTGGCATTTCCTTCATATATTACAATCAAAATTTCAGTCAGTGATTAGGTTTTTATATCAAATTGAATGCAGACATAATTGTAGGTTTGGCTAGAATAATGGTGCAACATCTATTGGTCATTTCTTTAATTCTAACAACTTCTAAATGAAGCATTTTATCCTGAAAAAATCATTGAGCAGATATGCAACTCTATATTCACATCGTAATAACACCATTATCATCCTCGTAGAAGGTTTATGCAATACCCACCTCTCATTCTAGTTTTCACACACATATGGCATTGCTTGTATATTAAAATGGCTACCCTAACGTACTCTAAAATCAAGCTTAATATCATACTAACTTGTAAGTTGCAGCAAGGAGATGGAAACTAGTGGTAAGCTATAAACATGCAAAAAAGGAGGGAGTGAGTAGATGAAAGTTGACCCAGAGGAAGAAGACTTCGGCTCTTTTAGGAGTAGGAAGCTTTGTTAGTTGTTGATGCATGAAAGAGAGAAGATTTGGTCAATTGTAGAATGGAACGAAGAGAGAGCTTGGGGATGTCGGTGGAGAAATCTAGGTTGGAATTAAGAGAAGAACAAACAGGCATAATGAAGAAAAATTGAAGAAGAAGTGTCGGCTGAAATCCTACGAGGCAAATTGAAGCTCCAAGGCAGACAAAAAGCTCTTGATGGGAGGAAGCTCTCAAGAAAATGAAGACATCAAAGAAGACGTTATAGATATTTTGAAGAACTATAAGATCAAAAACTCCCTCTAGCAATTATATGTAAAGCTTCGACTTTCACAGTGGATCGTCAGATCGTTCATCATTCATCGAAGAATATTTAAGGTTCCTCACTAGTGCAGATAAATATTTGATCTTTGAGGCAAATATATTGAGGAGAATAATTTGGAAGACATATTCTCTTTTAATTTTCAGAGATTGTAATACACTACCTTAAATATCAATAAATTATATATATGTCACTAATTTTCTTGTCTTTTAATTAGACTCAAAATGTGTCTGTGTATGATTCTTTCATATAATTGCTACAATTACGAATTTATAGAAAAACTTATAAATTTAACGAGAACATAAAAGAAAAAATTGAAAAAATGACATTATTTAGAGTTTTACTATATTGTCTAACAAAATTCGATGTTTATATTCAGACATTACAAAGAAAATTTTCAGTATTTAAAAATTTAACTACTTATTAGACCTCAATTTTCATATTCGGTGTTCAGATCAAATGGGGTCTTTTTTGTATTAGTGAGTTTACTTTTTATATTAAAAGCCAAATTGTTTATGTATCAAATACGGAAAAAACATTGAGTTGCCAATAACATAAAAAGGGCAAACTAATTGCAGCTTCCTAGTATTTATTATAAAAATTGATTAAAACTAGTGAAAGAAAAAGAAAAGGACTCAAAACAAATAATAAAAGGATTTAGCTCTTTCCTTTTTAAGATAATATATGGATTTAACTATTTGGTTCTGTTTTCTTCCGCTTATAAGAAGCTACTTTTAGCTTCTTCTTTTTTTAAGTCAAAAACTATCTTGAGTGGTTCTCTATTGCTTTCCAAAGCATATTTTAAATTTAAAAAGCCGAAGAAAAGCATTTTCGGAAAAACAACCTAGAGATGCTTTTTTAAAAACAGCTTTTCCTCATCGATGATGATGGAAAAATAAAAATAAGTTATTTCTTTTTCAAACCTCTTTTTCCAAAAGTATTTTTCTTTTAGAAATTAAAAAAAGCATAAGTTGAGGAGAGCAGGCCCTATATAATCGTATTTGTAACACCGATTTCCTGCCCTTTATTTATCCTAAAATAATAACGAGTTTTTGAAAATTGTCTTTAACATTTTGACCTCCACTTTTAATCAACTCTGCATATCTTGCAAATTATGGCAAAAATAGCTTTAATTGTGATGACCCATCCTTCCCTAGACTCCACTCGRAAGGAGCGAGCGCCACCTATCTCTAAATAGTCAAACAGCCAAATAGTCAAAGTGTTTAAAACCTCATAATATGACTAATATAACTTAAGAACTTCAAAGTAAATAATTACAAATYGAATAATTTATAGTGCAAAAATAAATATACATATGTATCAACCCGACCTTCACAAGATATATTCCTGAGAAATGCTCCTAAGCTTAGACTCCTGCTAGCTCTAGTAATCAGTACCTATCACTAAAATATGAGAAAAATGGTGAGTTAGGCTTAGTGAGTCCCGAGGTGCGTGCCACCTGCARTTACAAAATGTTCAAGTTTACTTAATTTATCAAAAATAATTAATAACAATTGAGAAAAAAACACATCAAGTTTTTAGTATTCAAAACGTACCATAAATCAGAGTAATAAATAATCGAATCTCGTGGAAGCTAGAAAACTAATCAAGAACGAATCAAAAGAGTTTCGATATCAAAAAAAAATCATATCACAAAATGAAATAGAAAATCCCCAATTACTACCTGTCTGATTTGGTGGGGTCGAATTTATAATCCTTGACACCTAAATTTGCAYGCATTTAATTTCAACCTTATCATAATACAAACACAAACAAATATACTCTAACCGGATACTATAAAGTCTGTCACCCTCGAGTTAAACATCCTTACTAAGGGTACAAGCTTTCACAAGAGAGCCGTGGGTGCATATGGCACGACCGTTCGCCTGATAAATTCCCAGTCCACCATAGCCAGTACYACCGAGTAGGTTTTATGGCTATCTACAAGGACTTACACTACCCGAATAAGAGGTGGATCATGTAGCTAGCYTATCGAGACAATACCACCGAGTAGGCCTTTGCTCGTGTAGCTAGTTTATCAAGACAACCAACAAAGTACTCATCTTTCATAATCGGGATCCACAATCACAAATCCTTGATCACGAGGTTCACAATCACAATGTTCGAAATCATATCCAAGTCTCAATATCAAATCAATAATTTTTCTAGAATTSTAAATGACTTGACAAATCGATAATTTAATTCAAATAATATATACTYGTAAAACAAAACCATAGAAAATCCATTTTTCAAAATATCGTACKAAAAAGGATAATTTCATAAAATCATTTTAGAAGAGTTTATTAAAATTCAATTATTATACTTAGAATATTTCAATTGAGTAATCGAACTTCACATATTTAGAGAATCAAATGTAAAATGGAGAAATTCACATTCAAGCGTACACGAGTTTATTGAAAACATATCTAGAGTATGCTYGAAATAAAAATGAACTTTTCAAAGAGTTTAAAAGACAAAGGGACTCACCTGACTCACGAATTTAATCARACAAAACTCCAAATTAATAAGTCCTAAAATATGTAGGAAAATGAACCTCAGTTGACTTATTAATCCAGCTAAGTTATGACACCAAAATATCACACATAAGGTCATATACCAAGTTGTTTGCCCAGCATGGGCAGTGTTTGGTAAAACAGCCGTAAATCAAGTCCTGATTCTAGTTTCCTTATGAATCTTATATGAATTGATGAACCTAAGAAATAGGCTAAATGTACATACTAGTTATTCTTAAACCTGAGCAATGAATACATTGCAGTTTGGTTACTTTGGTGTTTTACCGACTAAACTGTCCAGTCTAGATGTTTTATCAATAAYTGGAGGTTTACTAAGGAAAAATTGATGAAACAAGTCCAATTATGTTCCTATGATATTAAGAAGCATACAAATATACAAATTAATAATCTAAAATTGTATATTTAACTCCCAAAATTCATCCAAACAAAAGGGTGAAACRAGGGAATTCTAAACTGATAGGGTGGCCATATCTCTAGTTCTAGTTATTTGAATTATGCATTACYAGTCCCAAATTGTTTATACGATTCATAGATATGAAACCATACCTCATATGAACAATTCCAACCTATAACCAATTTCAAAATCACAAGATAGTTGAGTGTTTTGTTATACAGCCAAGYTGGCAATGGCTAATAAGAGGGTCTTAATGCTTTTATCATAACTTAATTTATGTGAAATTGGTCTTAAAATACTCCTAAGACAGTAATATATCCAACCATACATCATATGTCAAATTTCCAAAYATGGTTAAACCAGAAWCATCCCAAGGTTGTAGACAAAAACGCAATTTGTGTACACTTTCCAGTACTTCTAAAAGTCCATAACTCATGATTTACTAAGGCTATGACCTTRGTTTTTAGCTTGATTTAAACCTAAGAAAGATTAATAATATCATGATCAATCCAGATTTAACAAGTCATTCTAAGGAGAAACAAAATAAAAAACAAAGCATATCAATCTGCTATCCAAATTTCATGCAATAAGGCACATGTCAACACTTTCTCACCTTATTCCAACCATCRTCATGCTATTCAAAATGATATAAAGTCTTGCAATCATAAAACCATTAGTTATTGCTTAATCACCRTAGAAATCCGACTAAAATGGCATCCTAAACTACTCAACAAATAGCAATTCACAACCACACTCAAACTTTCAAATAGCTAACATGTAAAACTCATATTACATAGTTGTAAACTTAATTTATCTATCCTAACTAAAGCTGTAAAGTTCCTACATATGTTTCGCTATTTAATATATGAAATAGGTAACCTTGAAAGGAAGAAAAAGAGTCTTGAATGAGGTCTTGATGTTGCTTCATGTAAACTGTCCAAGGACTTGAACAACATGGAAAAAGGAAGWGAGAGTTTTGATCATGGAAGTAGTATGGAGAGGGAAACTGAACCAAGAAGAAAACACCTCTTACCTTTGTGAAGCACAAAAATCAAGGCCACCGGAGGAAGGAGGAGGAAGAAGGAGGAAGGTGATGCATGGTGGTAAATRATGGTACAAGGGAGAGAGGTGAGGAATGCAGGAATCTTGGAGAGAGTTTTGAGAGTTCAAGAGCTCTTGCAAAATAAAATGGGAGAAGAGAAAGGGATYGCCGGTCAAGGGTGGTATTTATAGAGTTAGGAGTTAATTTAGATTCAAGGAAAAGAAGGAAGGAATAAGTTTATGAAATAAGCTTATAAAGGCTTTTTAAATAAGAATTAAAATGGCTTCTTCAAGAAACTTAATTAAACAGAAAATTTGGATGAAAAAAYGAAAAGCATTTCATCCAAGGAAGAAGAAAAGAAGAAATAAATTAAAATGGGTAGTGGGTTGGTCAAAGAGCACATGTGTAGGAATTTAGGTATTGATCAAAATATGGGCAACCTATGCATGCWTGGAGAATGTCATAGCCTTACATGCATTGGCTAATTCAAATTGAGGGCATATAATTATACTATGGCTACCAGTATAATAATATAAACGATGAGCACGCTTCCTGAGACAAGCTCAAGTTTTTCGAATGCGATAAAAATTTCCTACAATTAGGTCKTAAAAGAAAAATGGATAGTATGCGAGTGTAGAACTAATAAAATAATTCTRAATTAATTATCAGAAATTTCTAATTTTCAAATGCACAATCAATACTATGGAATCATAAACGAATATCTGAAAGTCGAAAAAGCTTAGGATTTTACATTAATAAATTGAGGAATTCAGTGTTTCAAAATAGTGACATATTTGAATAATGTGTCATTTAATCTTTAATTTATTTTGAGAAATACAATAAAAGTTTTATAAATTAATAACATATATTAAATCATAATGTTTCACAGTCCCGACTTGGCTAACTAGCTAAATTAATAATTTTGATAAAATAATCAGATAATAATTCTTTTTTAAAAAAAACCTTAGATAACCTTTGCTCCCATTCATATCATAAATTAATAAATGACTAAGATTAKAAATCATGTTCTTAAAAAATATGAGTCTACTATTGTTTGTCTTTTTTCTTAAAATCTAAATCTAGCTGGGCCTCATCCCTATTTTTTTTTTCTTATTGCACCTAAATGTTATGGACTTGAATCATATTACAATAAGAAATTATCAAAAGTGAAGGATTCTTTGATTACTTCCACCTGTGTAATAGGTTTTTAAGCTATTTATCTTCSTCTTCAACTTCATGTTAGTAGGATTTCAAGTGATGCTAGCAACAATTTTTTCTAAATTTGAGACCTTCAAACTTGTATCATTTTCACCCAAATAATCCAACAGGTAACTTACATYGTCTTAAGTTTATTAATGTCATCATCATTTAAAGGATCATTTAAGTTCTCTGAGGGMAATTCTTCTTGAGAATTAATTTTACAATTTCAAAAGCAATGGGCTATTATATTTGCATGACCATAAGTTGTCCAAGCTAAGARTGCAAGGTTGATTTCATCCAAAACATTTATATTTGCTGGATTACTTTGTTCCAATTGATTACCCTCCAAAAGTTTACAATGAAATCAAGTAACATGATTGTTTCTTTGAACAATACGTAGACTCGACAAATTAATTTACTTATTAATTTACAGATTAATTAATAGGAGGGGCTAAATCGACATCCCTAATTAATCATTTCCTTACCTGGCATTAGTATCCTTTGTCACTTTCAATATCATTCAATTGACTTTTATCATTCCCAAATTGCCCTTTCGTCAAAACCTTRTCAGGAAACTCAGTGGGACAAAACCTGAACAAAGAAAAAGGTGCATAACTACTCCTCTTATATAGATGATCACTAAATGACATTAATTCTATGCATTCCAATCTAATTAATCAACTTTCTCCACATTATTACTTAAACAATCTGTTAAACATCGATGTTGCCACTTTTTTGAAGCTCGTACATGTAGAAGAACTATAGAGAAATATGCTTTGATAGCATTTGATGTTGCCTCCTTTGAGAGTTTGTAATACAAGCTCACGAATTGCATTAATGATTGATTTGAGCATGTAACTTGTATAGTTTGCTCAACAAATCTCCAGGATATAGTGTTCCCTAGAGAACTATAACTTGCAAAGAGACTTACAGGAGAAGTATTAATTGTACTAAGGTATGGTACTTCACTAGGCAAAAATGAGCATTATCAACTTCAAATAATCTGACGACCATAAATGATACCGATGATGTGCACTATCCATATAATTTTTTTTTATTCCTTTTCTGTATGCTTGAATTTATGAACAAATCATCCTGCAGGGAAATGTTCAATTTTTTAAACTAAGACAAATTTTTGTCTATCTATCCCAAATTCATGTTTCATGTAATCTATAGTTTTGTTGAGGTCTTCAGGAGTCTCACATTGAAATCAACATAAGYTGCAACAATTGCCAACCCAATATATGTTTCTTTATGAAAGCACAATATTGGACATCATTATTTATATATCCCTCATTCAATGAGTATTCGCTAAGACAATTATATCAAATACATCTAGATTGTTTTAATCCATACAAGGGTTTTTGCAATTTGATGGAATGATTTTCTCGAGCAAATGTTGGAGACAAATCTAATCCTTCAGGAATTTTCATGTAAATGTCACTATCTACCGATCCRCATAAATAAAAGTGACTATATCCATCAAGCGTATATCAAGATTTTCATGTTATTACCTAATACTTACAAGATAGTGGAACGTAATATATTCACTACAGTGGTGGAACATGTCCCTTAATATAATTAGTACATTGCCTTTGTGAAGAAACCTTGAATCTTATTCGTACTTATATATCTCATAACTTCATTATTTTCATCTTTTTTGGCATATAAATTACCCATTAATCAATGATTTTACACCTTGTGTTTGTCAAGATTACAAGTTACAAGAACGCTGACTTTTTCCGATAGGTGATAATTAAGATTCCAATTGTATCTCTCCATCCTTGACAATCTTTTATATGTTGACATTTTCAATTGATTTTGTTTCAGATCCTCATTAATCACTTATGAATCGAGCAGCTCTCTTTATGTCCACTTTGAAAAACTTACCATCTCTTAATCAGATAATCCTCTTGGCTATTTTATTTTAGATTTTGATCATATAATCCCCTTTTCTATTCAAGGATGTTTAGAACCAAAAGTCTAATACCCAAGATTTAGGTTTCTATTTTTATTGTCAATATATTATATATTAGTAAGTAATATATATATGTAGTATGATATAGATTATATATATATACACGCACAATTATGTTCTAATCCACTAATTAGATTAGTCATTCATGATTTTTAGTAAAATTGGATTAATTTTTACTAATGGAAGGACTTATGAGCCATGACCCATTTGAATTTGCCTAATTAGAGAGATAAATAGCTAATTTTCTGAGTTATATTTTTATGCATTATAAGGTAAGTATATTTATTTAAATGTGAAATGTTATTAGTTAATTTAATTGAAATTTTTAGTTAATAATTTAGATCTGACGCTATTTAGAATCCGTCTCTTCTTCATTCAAATTCTAAAACTAAAATTAGAGTTCGATTTTGGCTAGAAGATACAATAGAATAAATTTTTAAATTTAGTTGGGTTTAAAGTTGGTTTAATGAATTAAAAATTGGCCTGCGAAAAAGATTTTTTCGTTATTAAGTTAGTTAGTTAAAAAACCAAAAAAAAGAAATAAAAATTATAAATTTGGAGGAAAGAAGATGATGATTTATCTTTCTGTCCCGAAACATAACCCTAAATCCTAACCCCCTCCCTGCCGCCACCTCCTCCCTCTTACCCTCAACCGACGTCGCGAACTTTCTCTCTCTTCCTTCTCTCGTCTCTCTCTGCTCCCTCTTCTCTATCGGGTGCCAGACACCACCCCATTCCAATCGTCCTCTGCCGTCCTTCACTACTGTCGCGCGGCAAGACTTTAGTATGTGCGAGATGAACCACGCCCGACGAGCCCAGGGTTCTCCCTTAGGCTACCCAAGGAACATATGGTGTAATCGGTTGCCGCTACCTCCACTTGGAAAATGCCAGTTGTGCGCCGTGGTAACAGACGATGGTCACAATAACCTTTGAGGACCGTTTCATTCGTATTGCCGCTGTAGCGTGATGTTCTCTTTTCCTGTGTGCATCAATTGAAGGGTCATTTAACATCTTTAGAACTGATACCACACCTAAGGTTTGCGGGATTCGAAACGATGCAGCTCTTTAGTTTTCCATTTGGAATTAACCGGAATTGCGATTATCTAGGTGTAGTCATTATTTGATTATTTAATTGACGATATATAGGAAATGTTAAATTAAAAAACGAAGTATAGTACTTGATTAAGTTTAAAAGTAAGGATATAATTCTTGATGTTATGTTGAAATTGTAATGTATGGTTGTAACTTTAATTGAGGATTTTGCCATAATGGATAAAGACTAATAACGTATTTAATTAGTTTGGCATTACGGATTTATGTAATTGTATTTTAAGAACAGATTATTACGACATCATGAGGATGTACTTTTCGTACTATTAGTAATCGATCTTTTATTGACAGGTAATATGTAATCTTGAGAATTATTGGCTAGCGTCACCATGTGGTACAATTGTTGAGATTTAGGTAATGGTGAGAAATTTACCTGTTTATATGATTTATAATGTCTATGGTTTTTAACTGTTTCATATGATATATGCTCGGTGTAATGAACTTATTTAGATTACTGTGGGCACCACATTGGCGTTGTGGGCACCAGGCCCAAACCGTAGCGACTTAAAGTAACAACAATGTTTACTAGGGGATAACAAGTAAATAAATTCTAAATTTTTAATTTTAGTTATAAAAGCAAAGCTTGCCTGGCTTATTGTGAATAGAATGTGAATTCATAAATGGATATTGGAAGTATGTAAGCTAAGATCACCACGGTCTCATAATCTATTTGAATATGTGCGGATTGTTATTTTGCATGCAACATCTCTTGTGTGAATTGAATGTGAGCTTGTGGTCATAAATCTGGCATTGCTTTTATGCTGATATGATTTGATTGTTTTACTTCAAGTATGTGGAATTTTGTCTACTTGATGGACATGTTGGAAAGGTCAAGTTCAAAGAGTCCTCATGGCTGGGTCCATGAGTATGTTAGATTGCAGTACGTTGTGCACATTTTCTCTGATATAGACATAAATTCATACATTCAAGAAAGGAAATGTTTTAAGAACAAATAGAAAAAGAAAATGTTCTTAGGAATGAAAGTTTGGGCAAGATGTTATTGTGTATGATAAATGATTTCCAAAGATTAAGGATTTTTGAAAAAAGCAGTGTTAAGGCCTAAGCTATGCAAAGATGTGAGCTGGAGAATGGGGCCGTGGGGCCACCAGCGTACCTGACCTAACCCTCTTGTAGGGTAGGAAAGTACGTAATGTTCACCTCTTGCGAGGTGAAAAGTGAAAGGAAAAGTCAAAGTAATGTTAACCGCTTTGCAATTCTACTGGTAGAAAGTGACCGAGCTTCAAAGAATAATGGCCCACTGCAAGCTTAATGGCTAGGTGTTACACCAAGTGAGCTCACGATTTATGAATTGGAAATGTTTGAGAAGTTTTGATGAAAAGAAAATTTTTGGAAAGTTCTCATGATTTGAAAAGGAAGTTTCTCTGAAAGTTTTGACAAAGTGAATTTTTGAACATCATGACATATAGTACATGATACACGCATTCATACATGGGATTTACTTACTGAGCTTAGTAGTTCACCCCATTTTCCTTTAGTTTACGTTTCAAGTGAGGACTAGYTACATGGTGTGTGGAGATTGTTTGGAAGCAGATTTTGATACCCAAGACCCATTTTRTTAATTAAAATTTCTATTRATTTATGAACTTGTTGAATGTYTAAATTTTATTTGTTTATTTTCAAAAGCTTTCGCTGGAATTTAAATATATGAGTATTAAGTTTGTGACATTTTTGAATTAGGGTAGTTTCTTCTGGGGGGTTTGGACATACTTCTGGCRTGCTTTAGAATCAAGAGGTATGCCTTATTTCTAACATGCCTTGGATTCACTGTCATACTTCTGACATATATTAGAATCACTACTATACTTCTAATGTGGTTTARGTATATCAACATTTTGTCCTGCTAGGACTTCCATACGAATGGAAACAATTATTGATGATAAAGGTGATATTTAATAATTCTTGTTGAATCAGTACGAGCATCAGGCAAGTGAATTTACCATTTTACAAAAAGATAATCTTTTAAACTTTCAGTCACTAGCTCATAACGCCAATTCCAAATGAAAGAATTTATGATAATCAGTTGGCCTTATACATATTATTGTTGCTTCATGTAAAATAGCATATYTCCATGCATTTGTRGGGAGTTTTGTTCTCATTGGTAATRRTCTAGTWATCAGTTGCAACTGTTTAATAAATATTTAGCTAAAACATTTTGTGTATGAACATAAGCTACATGATATTTAACAATAATCTCAATTAACATGAAATAAGCTCAAAAATATGGGATGGACACGCACTAGCATTRTCCAAATGAATAGTTTTAATTGTTGGTCTAAAATWGTTCTCGCAAACTTCTGGTTGATTGATTATATTGCAAACTTCATGTTGCAGTTGATAACAAACTCACATGTGACCATCATATTGATGCATCAATTAAAATTAGAAAATATTTAAATTGATCATATGGTGGATAAATGAGTTTACATATATTGCCATGAGTCTATTATAAAATATAGGATTTTCAACTCCCACTTTTGCTGGTGATTATCTAATATTCAATTTTCCTTAAAAACCAGCAACACATGGGAATTCATTTGATTTCAACACCTKTTGATTTCTCAATGAATGATTGTGCAAATTCTATATTATTTCCTGCATCATTATAGATCCAGTATGACTTAATCAATTATGTCAAACAATAAAAATGTTTGGATCACAAGTAAACTTCTGGTTCACGTTATGATGCACTTTAAGTACATTAATCTTGTCATAATACAATCTCAGAAAAGAGACACTAGTTTCTTCAATGTATAATACTAAAAAAGACTATAGTAGTGGTGATACATAAATATTTGAACACTTTTTTCATTGTCTGGCTCTGATACCATTTGTAATAATATGTTTAAAACTTAATAAATTTCTTAGGAACTTTAAGGAGAATATTGCATATAAATTTTGCCTCTTTCTAGAAAAAAAAATATGGAGTTCTTTCGAAAAAATATAAAGTTTGTCCCTTTCTAGATAAATGTATGGCAGATCTTTCGAAATAATCAACAAATTTTACACTACTATTTATAGTATTTATATTTATCTATCTCTTCTTCAGGCGAGAGAAATACTCCTTTTACTTRAGTATCTTGTGTCTGGTTGCACTATCAATAAGATAAATATCTCAACAATCTATTACAAATCTATAAACATATTGTAACGAAAAGTAATTAAAAGACTCATATAAAAAAAACCATTAGAAAAGTCCATGTAGAATTTTCATTACATAAAAGGAGAAATTAATCTTAGTTTCCATCACACCACCTCCAATAAAATGATCAACACTATTTCCCTTTTTTCTTGATTGAACTTTGGTATAGATCCACTATATGTYTRTCGTACGACAGGTACGTACTCTACTTTCAAGTCATCATGAAGAAGATAACGAATGAAAATTAAKATTTTTGCATGATCTTGCTGGAATTTATTTCTCCTTCTTTTATTGTCTCCCCTAGATCTTTTAAGGTGGATTTCCRCATTAAGAGCCTTTAACAAATAATTCTTGTCGGATATCTCAAGCTGAATTCAAGTKGGGTAGTASTTGCATATGTGTAATTCTATAATAAGAATAAGGCATAACATATATTCGAATGATGTAGAGTCATAATAAAGTAATCGATGTAAATAAGACATACATTCTATGCATTCCTTCAGGGATTACATATTATATAACCAAAGTATTTCATTTTTTCTCAAAAAAGTGTTACTTCAGAGTACAATAATAATATATAATATAGTACTTTATTCAACTRTTGTGGCTTCAAGAACAATAGTTCAATATTCTTCAAAAATATTTGGATTGGAATACAYCCTTCAGAAGTTGCTAATATTAATTTATAGATAAATTAACTTAGCAATAGTTTGATATTCTTCAGAAATATTTAGATTATAATATTCCCTTTAAGAGTATATAATATTAATTTTAAATACTAATTTAATATTCTTACGGGATATTGAGATTATTAAATCATGTTGATTTAGACAATATTGTTACTTTAGGAACAATAGTTTGATATTRTCMAATAATATTTAGATTATGATATACTCTTCAGGAGTAAATAACATTAATCTAGAATTGTTTAATATTCTTCATGAATATAATATAATATTTTTCAAAAACATATAATGTTTATAATTTACACTAGTACTATTTTAGGAGCAACAATTCAATATTATATATATGATAGTAATAAAATAATAAAGAAAATTAAATTATTTGCAACAAATTGAGTCCTAAAAGTTACAAATACTTTGCTAATGCATATAATTAAATTAACAAAGGAGCATAGATGATCTCGTAAAATCATAATTTGATGAAAAATTAAATTAAATACAATTTTGTTCGACCTATACAGGTTCCGAACTTGCAACCTTTGCATTATTAGCACAAACGCTCTAACCAACTAAGCTAATATGTATTAGCCTCGTTTTAAGATATTTACTCTAAATTATAAGATCGGATGCATATTAATCCCATTTTTTAGTTAATTCCCTTATTTATATATTGAATTTCTTTATTCTTAATTTACTATAAAGATTTAGAGGGATTATTACCATTCAATAATTTGGTGTCTTGATATAAAAAGGAAGTAATTTGTTATCTTTTGCCATTAATTTGTTGAATTATACATTCTCTTCATATTTTCAGAATAAGAAAWATAGCAAAAAATTAAATCATGAAACTATATTATTATAAGAAATAACTATTAAAAAAGAAAGTAAAACATAGAATTTTGGAGGGAGAGTGGTAATTAATTATCTAAACAAGATGAGGAAATTCAATAAAAATTGATATATATATATATATAAAGAGTCATTTTTCACTCTCACCCAATGACTAAGCAATAAAATTAGAAGAAAAGGATTAAATAATATTTAGGATATTGCTTTTCTTTTTTTTTTTTAAACTCAAGAAACTGCTATTGATACTCAATTTTCTTTCATTTATCTCTTGACYGGAAAACAACATAGCTCTCCTTTATCCATTACTGGTTAGTCTTTTGCATTAATGAAATTAGTTTGTGTTTTTAAATAAATTATGAATGACRTTTTCATTTTTGAAATTCCATAAGAAGTAGAGTTTAACCTCAATAAATATAAGGTTTTAGTTCACATAAAAGCTAATGACAATTCATCTACAATTCTCTTTATGAACTTCTTCTTCTTCTTAAATTATAGCACGTCATCAATATGAGTCTCTACTATTTCTCCTTGTAAAATTTGTAAAACTTTTTATTATGCACGAGTCTCTACTGCTCTCTATAAAGTTYCTAATTAAGTAAAACAAGCTTCTAATTAAGATCCTTGTGAAACTCTTGATTGTGAAACTTCTAATTAAGCACAATTCTCTACTAATCTTTGTAAAGTTGCTAATTAAGATAAAACAAGCTTCCAATTAAGGTAAAGTTGTCATATCCATGTTCTTATGTCTTCGTTAACGAGGAGCTTATTGTAAAACAWTTTTTTATGGTAAATAGGATCTTTATTTAGCTAAGGTCGGCCAGAAGGATATCCTAGAGAGAAGCAAGAACAGTTTCGGCCCAGGTTATAATGGAAGAGAAACTAGAACCTAGCTGGGGAAGCGCAGGAGCGAGCTTGTACCCAGATCACTGGACATGTAGAGAAGTAATTGAAGCAAAATGACCAATAATAGACTTAGCATTTGAAATAATATTCCCGAACAAGGAAAAATCAGCGCCCTCAGCTTGGAGCCTTCGCAAGACCAGCAAAAAGAGTCCCCCTCGTCCAGAATAGAAGAGGTCACATAATCCTTGGCAAATAGCATACCCACGATTGCAGCAAAAGCCTCAGCGACCTCCACACTTATGCAGGGCGGTCCAGGGCCAGCCATAGAGGCCACAACCTCACCTCTATCGTTAGCACAACCGCTCCAATGCCAGTAACACCATCTTTCCAAGCTGCATCAACGTTTAGTTTGTGGTTGGGAGCCGAGAGTACCTTCCAGGTTCGCGAGCTCCCGCCTGGCAGAGTCACGTAGGTTTGTGGTATGTAGAGCAGGGTGCTGGAATTCAGCATGTGTAGCAAGGATATTGTTTGAAACTTCAACAGCTGTGGAAAAGGTACTTGAAAAAACATGGGCATCTCGATGGACCCAAATGAACCATAGGGTAAACCCAAAAAGACAGCATGTGCTGTCATACTCAGCTTCCATGATGTCGCCAAGAAGCTGTTGAAAAGAAGCCGCTGGGTGTTTAAGCCAACCCCGAGACCGACCTAATGCCTTCCAAACAGCTGCAGAATACAAGCACTCAAAAAGTGCGTGCCTATCTGACTCAGGAACCCCTCTGTAGCGCTGGCATGATGCAGCACTGCCCGGAATCCTCAAACGTGTCTGGAGTGTATTGGTACAGCAACGCCATAGAAAGTGTTTAATCTCTGTGGAAGTTGGAGGTGCCAGAGACTATTCCAGAAGGAGCAAGTGGAGGRAGGGCAAGACGTAGAGGCCACCCACACTTCCATAGTTCTGCGGGTCAACAACATAYGATAACCAGATTTCACCGTGTAGATCCCAGAAGRAGAGTGAACCCAGATTTGCCTGTCCGGGGGCAGAATCCGGCTCAAAGGTAAGCGCGCTATAGACTGTGCTTCAGCCGGCGTGAAGAAAACCTCAAGGCAGCTAGAGTCCCAAGTTCCAGCGGCCCGGTCAATGAGACTAGAAACTCTCATATTCTGATAAAGGGGGTCCGAAGGTGGGGTGGAAGAAACCCTCAGCCCAATCCCATCAGGCAGCCAGCAGTTTCCTCAAATTCAGATCTGGCTCCCATCACCAACTCGCCAAAGAACTCTAGAAGCAAGGGCACTCGCTCCTTCCAATAGGCTATGCCAAACAAAAGAGGGCCGAGAGCCAAGCTGAGCATGAATTGTAATACYCGAAATTTTTTCTKTATTAATTTTTRTGTGACTATGTGAAATTGTGTGCCAATTAGGGTTGAAAATTTTATATGTGGTTTATATTTTGAAATCTCACGTTTAATAAATATGAAAATATTGTCTGTGTCGAATAAGAGTTATTGGTTGGTTAAAGGCTCGACTCGTTGGCCTATTTATTTCTTAGTCGAAAGTTGAGCTTTTTATCGAARGGAAGCCCGTTATATTTAATTTAAGGATTTTGGATTAGGTATGGATGGGAAGGCCCGAAGGGTTTGGGTTACAGCCCAAAATAATAATAATACATATATATATAATAAAAAGAAAGAAAGAAAAGAAAAGAAAAAGAAAAACCTAAAGAAAATCCTTCATCTTCTTCCTCCCGTAACCCTAAGCCGCCGCCGCCGCCGCCGCCGTGCCGCTTCTCCCTCTGTCGACCCGACGCCGCTCGTCGTGGCCCTTCCTTGCTCTTTCTTCTCTCTCCCTCTTCTCTTCCCTTCACCTACTGCCGACGCTTGAAGTGGCCTCTGCTAGTTGAGATTTGCGATTGGCAGGCCGCT
>MEJB01000026.1:1266922-1350236 GCA_001752375.1 Rhazya stricta | reverse complement strand
GTATAATAAAAATTGAGTACAAAGAAATGCATCCAAAGATTTCTAGCCATCAAATACCATTGCAGTGAAATTTTTCCCAAGGGCCAATAAATTATTTTTCTTCCTTTCCTTCTTGCTTTCCCATCATGAACAAGTAACTATAGTAAAAATCCAAAAATTACAAACCTTCCATTTTATTAAAGAGCGGCATGAGCTATTGGGAATCACTTTCCCCGACAATATTTCCCGCAACTAAACAARAGCGACGTTAGCGTGAAAGCCAAGTCTATGCTTACAAAATATCAGAAAGAGAGAAAGTTGAAAACCACCATGATCAAGCGGTGCCGCTGGTGTTATTCGTCTGAAAGGTCACACCAGAGTTACTTCTATAAATTAAACCTTCGTTTATTTCTCCTCCCACTTCTCTTATTTCACAATTCCTTCTATTGGTCTTTACATATTGATTGTGATTATTAATTACAATGATGGGTTGGGGGAGGGTGTTGAAATAGCTCAAGGCAGTGCGTCGATTACTCTTCACATTCACCCTGCTTGTCTCACTCAAGTTTGATCGGGCCGTTCATTGTTCTTGGTGGTTCATATTTTATGTATATATGTTMTAGTGTAGGAGTACATATTTTGCACTTTGATTATGTTTTTGTATGAAGGAATTTTCAAACTATGGTTGACTAAAAGGTTATATTGTGCCCATAGGTATCGATGAAATTTTGGTTTGATTATGAACTAGTGTGGTTTCACTGGCTCTAAGCTCCGTGGAGCTTTTAACCTTTTCCTTTGAAATCGAACCTGAAATTGGGTTTTCAATCGTCTGAAATTTTTTTGCTTTCCTTGAGAATATCTTTTCTTGATTATAGTACCATGCTTTTTTCGGGGGCATTCAGCTGCTAAGAAATGAGTTACGATAATGTAATAGAAGTAAGGCCTATTAATATGGATAATTTTCCAATAATAAAAGAAAAGAGATTGCCTTCACAAGGGTTTTTGCCCARCTTGACCCAATTTTTGGGATTTAAGCCATTTGTAACTTAATTTTTATGCTTTGAGCACTCACGGTATGAGTGCTACTCTTACTAGAGCTTTGCTTCAAGAAGGACCCTGCTAGATGAAATATTTTTTATTTTCTATGAATTCTTTGGGTGAATATCAAATGACRACAAGACACGWGCYCCAATAGTGCTTCATTTGCAATGCTATTCAGACCATCGTCTCCATTTGAAGCACAAGATAAGACATTAYGTCCATATCATATTTTTACATTCGCGCTTTAACCCTGCAATTTCACTGCAGAGAAGAAAAAAACCCTCCACCCCCGTGCTGTTGCACTTCGCATTCTGCTCATCCTTTGTGCTTCCCGTCATCCGTCCGTCCACTTGAGGTAAATGCTTCCTTCTTTTTGGTCTTTAGGGCTTAAGAGTGTAGTAAATGCTTAGTTTTGCAATTTGCACTCCTTGTTGATTTTATTCTTTGTCAATCAGTGAACTTTGCTCTGTTCAATAGGGCGATGAGCCTTCATATTGAGTAAGTCATGCTCGAAGAGGTGAATAAAATCATGCTGCATATGGAAAATAGACAGGTAGCACGATGGAGTCCTCCACCAGAGAGGGAGTTCAAAATGAATGTTGATGGCGCGTATACTGAAGGACGCACAGGTACTGGTGCCATTATTCGCAACAATAATGTCAACGGGGAGCAYACGGAGCTTGCAGCCATCTTGAAGGGATTGTTATTGATTGAAAGAATTGGTAGAGTTAGCATCGAGACAGACTGCTTATCAGCGGTCTTACAACTCCAAGCAGAGGGAGAGGACTTCTCACTATTAGGAGACTTAAATTGGTTAAAATTATACTTAAAGAAGGCCAAAATGATTGGCATAGGGGGGGTTTGCTTATGCACCTCCTAATATAAACAAACTTGCCCATTTACTAGCTCCTTTTGGGCATTTGGTAGCACAAGTAGCATGGGGAACCCAAGGCCCAGTTGATGTAATGGACGCAGCATATTGTGATTTACATATTGAAAAATATATAGACCAGGTGTTTTCTTCAAAAAAAAAAAAAAAAAAAAAGAGCTAATAGGACAGAGGAAAGAGGACATTGTTACTTATTAGAAGAGAAATAAAAGAAAATGGAGTGTTAACTGCAAAAGAAAAACTTTTATCCACTTATTTTGGAGCAATTCGGATAATTAATCTAAATTCGGATGTTCATAAGTCTACAAATCGACTTTTGAATTTATTCATAGATATCTGGAATTGGGACAGTGTTGCAATCCCTATTTTTCCTGTCTCTGTGCACCAAKTAGATTACACCGAGCTTTAATGTTTAATAGTATTTTTGGAACAAATTTGTCTTCAATGTTCARTATTATTTCTTCAAACAAATTTGRTCTTCAATCTCTATGTACWAGGAGAAAACCTTAAAGTTTAAATAGCAGAAAGTTTGGTGTTAAGATGCTTTCACGAGTACTTTTCATTTGAATTTGAAATAATCGAAGACAAAAGGTTTTAAATAACAGGTAATTCAAATAAAAAAAACAGGGAAAAAAAAAAGGAAAGGGAGATTAAAAACAAGATCAGAAYGGATAAAAAAATATGAACCTAAATAGGAGATTTCAGTGCGTCAAACAAAAGCTAGAAATGCAAATACAACAAGCATATTACATTATGAAAAACATCAAACTTCCTAAAATATGAGGAGAAGAACAGACAGATGGGATGATTAACGTTTCCGGGACTTAGTCTTAGGAGCATCTTGTTCAAAAACATCCAACGCTCTCTTATATACTTTTGCTTTTGGAATTTCTTCAACATTGTTGCCCTCATCAAGGAAATTCTTGTACCAAATAGCTGACTTTTTGGGTAATCTTGTGCAATTATCGTTGAAATTCACATTAAYAATTCCCATGCGTTTTAAATAACCTGAATTCCATTCAAAATCATCGAGTAATGACCAAACAAAGTAACCTTGCACATTTACGCCGTTCCTGAAGAATGTACAAGTACAATAAATTCATTGGTTTAACAAATTATATATTATTATATATAYAAGAAAAGCAATAGAAGTACTTACTGATCTCTGGCCTTTTTYACAAATTCGAGATGACCTTGGAGGAATTGGACCCTCGCATCATCATCAAGATCACCTACACTTTGAGGATCATTTTTCTGATCCATGCCTGTAATTAAGAAAATGGATTTCATTTTCGTGGAAATTAATATTTTATTTAGTATTTAGTCTAGGCAAATTGATGAAGACAATTACCGTTTTCAGTAATATAAATTAGTGGATCACCATAGTTTGACTTTATGCGAACCAAAAGGTTGTATAATCCTTCTGGATAGAAACATGTCGTGCTTGTTCCAAGCTAAAAATTTTGCATGAGGGGAAAGGCAAAAAACATTATTATTTATGTTCGGCTTCCCATTTTTACTCAAACAAATTAAAATGTGAAGATATAAATCTAAATAGTATCTTACTTGTGGACCAATGAGTGAACCATCAATAGCATTATCTATGAAACAAGGAGAAGAAGAAATCGCCATGTCAAATGCCATGAGTACTAAAAATGTTCAATATGGAAAGGAGATCAGATAAGTACTAAAGCCTTACTTTGAAGTTGAACAGCTCGATCAGATAAGTAAGTTGGCGAGGGTTTGATGTTTGGGTCATTAGTTGCATATTGACCAGTATAGTAATTTAATCCCAAAAAATCATACGATCCGATTAATTTTTGAGATTGTGCTTCTGAAAACTTGGGAAGACGGCTCCCAACTTGCTGAACCATGCTGTCTGGATATCTACCTTCAACTAGTGGAAGCATAAACCTTCAAAAAGATGTGGAAAATATTAATGTTATTTCTGTTCTGTAAAGTAAATCATGTTAGGTTAAAATATTTATATATAAAAAAAGGATAAATTAATTTAAATTAACCATTAAAATCCCTATTTTACTTTGTTTAACTTGTATATGTAATAAAAAGGAAAAATAAAAAAAATAAAAACACGCACTTACCAGCCAAATGAAAAGTCAAGTGCTCGTTCAACTGCATCATTGTCGTCACTATTGAGCGGTTCAAACCATTCACTCACAAGTGTTATTCCTATTTTGCCTTTTTGTGCCTATGAATTAATGTGTAACATCCACTTTATATATACTATTTGTGACAATTTCAGAAATTAAAGAATAAAAATAAAACTTGCATTACAGAAAGCTAACCTTATACTTTTGCTTATATATTTGAACAACTTCTGAATGAGCAATGAGCATATGATGTGCTACTCTATATGGCTCTGTGCCTGCATCCCCGACAGCAGGCAAAACGGGTACTTGTATCTTACTCATACTACTTTTATGTCCGGGTATTGGTATTTGCATTTGGGTTGGGGAATATATGCCTCGTCCGGGGGCTAATGCACCAGTTACATAGCCACCTATGATAAAGTTCTCAGGCTCATTTAGTGTAATCCAATGTTTCACGCGATCGCCAAACTCCCAGAAACATAGTTCGGCAAACTCGGTGAAATCCTTCCTGGTCAAAGCATGAAATAAAATAGATCGGTTAGACTTTAAGTAAAGGAAAATAAAGGGATTGAGAGTGAAGTATATACTTACACAATCTGGTAACTTAACCAACTCAAGTATGCATCCTCTAGAGCTTGAGGAACGTCCCAGTGGAAAAGAGTCACGAAAGGTTCAATACCATTAGCCAACAGTTCATCAATTAGATCGTTGTAGTACTTTATTCCTTCTCGATTGATACCAGCCTTTATTGTTCCACCTAAAACTCATATTTGAATTGCAATAAGAGAAAGAAAAGAGGATTCACTTTTCAATACCTCAGAATCCCAGCCTTTGATRATATGCAATTCCATACCTGGCAATATTCTAGACCATGAAATGGAAAATCTGTAGGAATCTAAACCAAGTTTCCTCGCTGCTTTCACATCTTCCTGGAAAATAAATGGAAATTCTAGTTAGTTTCATACATTTTACAAATACTACCATAAGGCCGTTCTAGAAATACCTTGTACAGCTGATAGGAATTAGCTGCTATTTTTGCATTGCTCTGGTCGAGAATATAATCTGTTGGTTAAATATGTAAGCAAAATTAGATGTCGTCAATTGTTAAAACTGAGGGAGGCAGAAGTTCCACTCCCGAGAGAGAGAGAGAGAGAGAGAGGACAGACATGGATATTTTTGGATAAAATCGTCCCATGTACAAGGGCCTCTACCACCTTCAGCTGTACCACCTTCAATCTACAAAAATATTGAGGAAAAAAAATATCAACCAGGCCAAACATAAGAGTGTTTCAACCCAAAAAAGAAAAAGTGACTCTCGTGAAATAATTTTGTTTTATTGTATCGATTTAGCAATTTTTGTCTGTTCCATCTAAACTAGTTCTGAATGATAATCCCTTAAAATAAAAAGAATTAAGGGCAATCCCCCTTCGCAACATATACCTTAGTTAAAACTAGAAGATCACAAAGCCAAATAGACTATTGGTTGTGGACATTGAATGTAATAACTTCCAAACTACCAGTCAGGTATGGTGAGGAGTATACCCTTCACTATACTTTGGGCTCTAACGTTGAGATCTCACCTTGTATTATTACATGTTTTTCCTTTMCCTGGAAAGAAAGTTTTTCAGCTTATTTCACTAGGTTGACTAGAATCTTTTAGCCCATTTCATTTTTGCAAAACGTGAAATCCAAATTATATGGTTCAATCAAATTAAGCAAACTGTTCTAATAGTCTTAAGAATAAAAGTATTAGTGCATGGAAACTGAACGACTTGTGTATATATTATTAAGGTGTTGCAGATAAAAGTACCTGATAATTAGAAGTGGATGCTCCAAAAATAAAATTTGGCCCGAAGTCAGCCCGGTTGAAAGCCATTTGTTGAACTGTGGTTGTGTGTACTTGCTGTAATAGTGCAGTCTGCAGTGAGTGGATGGGAAGTTGCTCACAGGATTGCCTCAATATATACAAGGATGCGAAATGGGGAATTGTATAGAATATTAATCCATGTGAGACGTGAAATTAATTAGTAAATCTATACTTAATATAATACTAGTAGTAATTTCAAGTGGGCATAGCACTAACGTATCCATGTGATAATCATTTTCTGTGCACAAATAAGATAGGGGATGCCAGGTCAAGTAATGCGTGGAAATCCAAGTAAACTTATGCTCGTTAGCCACTCCCCCCCGCCCCCCGTCCCCCAAAAAACCGCAAGCCCATAAACTTCGATATCCATTATTACTTCCACCTTCTTTAAACTTTTGAATCACGCGCTTCCTAGTTAATAATTCTAAAAGCGAGAATCACGGGAGATCACATATCGGAGCTCGTGCTGTCGTCAGATGCCAACTTTGTCCGAGAAGGGTGCAAAAGATAAATTAATAATTTTCACGGGAGATCACATATCGGAGCTCGTGCGGTCGTCAGATGCAATTTTGTACGAGAAGGGTGCAAAAGATAAATTACAATTTTCACGTTCCTTCATTTTTGCGGGTTATTATTAGTCGAAAGGAAACTCTTCCCTTACCCTTTTTTTTTTTTTTTGTTTTTATAAATCAATTCAACCCTTAAAACTAAATAAGTTTATGGATTGAGATTTCAAATAAAAAAATTACTTATTTCAAATAAAAATTTATTTATTTAACTTTTTAAAATAAATACATAATATTCAAGTATTAAAGTAAGAATGGCTTGAGTTTGATTGATGAATACCTAGGTATTTCAATACTCGAGCATTAGAGTAGTCGACCTGAATTTCAATTCTTTTGTAAATAAATAGTGAATGATGTTCTTACCCTTGAAACTTTAGTAGCACTAAGGTTTAACCTCTATAAATAGAGGAGATTGGATCCAATAAAGATTAATGACAATCTCAGTAGAGTTTGCTCTAAGCACGATTCTCTAACTCAGTAAGTCTTTGTCGRATCTGATTGAACATTAGTATTCGAACATGACTCTTTAGCGGATCTGGTTGAAAGGAGTCTCTGCTCTTGGTGAAACTTCTAATTAAGATTTATAAAAGAATATTCTTTCGTGACTCTTGAAGTAGCATAACTTTATATTGATATTCATGAAGTATATTGATAGATATTACATATTGTTTATACAAATCTATCATCTTCAAAATATTATAACAAAACAATGTAATTCAAGAGTGGTATGACATCATTTGATTCGTTAGATTGCATCTTTTATTTTATTAGTCGAACCTTGTCATCTTTGACATTGACGGCACCTCATTGGTCGAGACATTGGTTGCTAAGTTGGTGGAAGTATTTTAATTTGAAATTTACTTGGTATTAAGATAATTATGTATAATTTGTAGAAATGCCATATTTACTAATTCAAAATCCATCAGACATTCAACAAGTTTGTTTTATRTTGTATGAGGATAAAGAGACTAAGGCTCCATTTGGACTACACTGGGGGAATTTTTTTTGCCTTCAATTTCAAATGTCATTTATTTTACACTTTCAATCAAGAAATTTTGTGCCCCCAATTTAAAAAGTCATTTATTTTATACCTTTAACCAAGAAATCAAAAAATTTTCCTCCAATCATCACTAAAAAAATAAAAATCATCTACAGTAACATTTTTCCTTCATTCAAAAAATTTAAATAGTAAAATTTCAACTAATTAACTACAGTAATCGCTTTCAATTATGATTTAACTCACATGTACACTAAAAAGAAGTACATTAACCTAATCACTAGGCAGAAGTTCTTGAGTTTCTTCAACTTTTCCAGTTAAAGAGTACTGGCATTGAATTGTAGTAGAAAACTATCCCATCCAAGGAATTATGGCTAGTTGTTGAGTCAATTATGGTCTGCAATAACTTCATAAACTTCGAACTAAGCACTCATCCAACTTCACCCCTTTAATCGAAGGAAAAAATCCTTCTGCCTAGGGAATCTTCTTGGTTGACACCGGCAAGCACTACAAAACTCAATCAAGATAAAAAAATTCTTGACTTCCTGGTGGAATCTGTTCAACTGTTCAAGAAAAGGAGTAGACAAAGTAAGTTAACTTCCTACATTCTATTGAACTATAAACTTGCTTGTGTTGTACATTGTCAAATTTGCAGAGACGTTGTTGTTTCTTCATTTTTATTYTTGCTTTTCTGCACTGGAAAATGCAACAAAACGTTAGAATAATCGATTATGGCTTTGAAATGTGTCGRTTATGATATAATTTTTGATAAAGTTCGTTGGTTCGATTACGCAACATTGATCGTGTCTTCATCATTAATCAACTAATGTGTAAAATTTCTCAAGCATCATTCACATGTACAAGTCGATTATTAATCATAAGTTTCGTTAACATGAACTCATCTAGTCAATTATTTCTTTTGAATGTGTCCATTATAACATGAATGTTCATAGCATCATAGGTTAGATGACATCACAAACATCAATTTTGCAGGAAAAACTCTGACAAATTTTTGAAAACTCCAGATCTGATTTTGTGTGCCAATGATTCACTAAGCAGATAACTTTAAAAAGTAATCAGCATACTTAGAGCCCATTTGGATTGCTTTCCTCAACTCAAAAAGCAACCTTTGAGGGTAAAATAGCTTTCAATGTTAAAAATGGTATTTGTCAAAATTGATCAATGGCGAGGAAAAAGTTCTTTTACCTGCTTTTAAGGAAGCTACAAAACCAAGCTTTCCAAAAAAGCAGTTGTGGAGATTTTACAAAAAAAATGAACTTATATTTTAGTGKATAAAAGTACCATCATTATCTAATTATTGAGATAAAATTGCTTTTACAAATATATTATCAACATCAGTTAATTTTTACAAGTAACACTTTCTCTCACAGAATAACATTTTCACTGATAGTATTTCTTTACACAATAATTCCAATCTGGGTCTTATCAGGTTGAGCAGTGTTGATGACTGAAGTTACAGGAGGAAGAGAACTAGAATTAGAGAAGTTTAAGGGGTTGACCTTAACTTGAGGAATGATGGCCACAATAGCCACCATCGACAATGTATTGGAGCTATGTTGAAGAYACAGTAAGTAGTGAACAGAGCAGAAAATTTTCTGAATTATTACATAAGTTGATAATACTGTGCCCTCAAAATTTCAGTCACTGCTACCAATAGCCAYTCTATTCTTCCTTCATGTAAAAATTCCCACTATTTCGTTTGCATTTGACTAGCAGTCCAATGGACAAAAGCTTAAATGTAATAAAAGAAGCCAGTTTGATCAGTCAAAACAATTCCTTCCGGCCCACAAAACCCCCTCTCTTCTATTATTAAGAAAGAAAATACAAACCAAAAAAATTAGGTACATGAGAGAAATGACGGAATTGAAAACGAATAATTTTGAACTTGCACAAATTCCAGTAAGACCAACGAGCCCTCCCTCCTTAAATATTACAACCATAACTACTGTTAATCTTCTGCACGAACCACCTGAACCAYCACTATCCTTAGAAGTTCAGACCGAAGAGAAACTTGGAAACTCCTCTAACCTCATTCTACAACCAGAAAGCAACTTACAGAGTCCGAGATAATCCTATTCTTGCCAAAATTTGTTGCCGTTCGACTATTCCTCAACTAGAGTAGATAATTGAATCGAGTATTTTAGGCATATAACGCGTAAATGATTGAAAATGATAGCTTAAACTGAATTTTCAGATAAAAAAATGTTTTTTAGTGACAGTTGTTTAAGCTTTCTTTACTCTTTTCTAAAGTTCAGTTGTTTCTCGGTATCATTTACACAGTTCTTTTGTTTTGTATCATTTGTTTCCTTGACTAGTTTACATGTTTAGCTTAGAAACTGTTCAACAAAAATGCTGCAGACGKTCTTAGAGGATCCACTTGAGCCGTGTACATACCGGGAAAGAGGCAGAATTCAAAAGAACCGAGTTGTAAATCCATGTTATCATCATCACCTCTAGATCGCTACTTCTTCAATAAATCGCATATTGTGAACCAAGTATTTGCTGCAATTATTCAAAACCAGCCCTTCGAGTGCCAGGTCTTAGCCTCAGCTTCAACTCAACACCCTTCTTCAGCTGCTCGAATTGGGACTTCTGAAACTATCACTGAAGATCTTAGATGTATGCCAAGATTCCTCTTTCGACCCCCGAGATCAATTGGCTGCCAAAAGGGCTTGCGCTACCGGCCTCCACTCAAACAAAGGCGCGGCTCAAGATTGAAGCTTTCAAAGCTCGGAATGGTGTTCTGGTTCTTGGTCCTGCTGCTCATGGAGACCAAGAAGAGATAAAACTTGGTTTGAGCGAAGCTCTAGAATTTTACAATTGGGTTGAAACCCAATTTCGGTTTACTCACAATGAGCATACTTGTAGAGCGATGGAACTTTGTTTTGGCCAAAGGGAACGGTTTAAGATTTCTCTGGGAATTTCTTAAAAGAATGTCGAAAAGAGGGATCGTGACTACTGCAACTGTGACTTGTGTCATAAAGGTTTTAGGAGAAGAGGATTGGTTCAGGAAGCATTGGTTGCATTTTATAGAATGAAGCAGTTCCATTGTATGCCTGATTCTACTGCTTATAATACAATTATTAATGCACTTTGTAGGATTGGGAATTTCAAGAAAGCTAAGTTCTTGTTGGAACAAAYCGAGTTGCCTGGTTTTAGATGTCCACCTGATTCTTTTACTTATACAATTTTGATTAGTTCTTATTGTAGTTATGGCTTGGAAACTGGGCGTGGAAAAGCCACTAGGAGACGGTTGTGGCAGGCGAATCACAYGTTTCGGATAATGCTTTTTAAAGGGTATGATCCTGATGTTGTGACTTACAATTGCTTGATTAATGAATGCTGTAAGACTTATATAATAGGGAGAGCTCTAGAATTATTTGATGATATGTTAAGGAGAGGTTGTTTGCCAAATAGGGTGTCTTACAATTCGTTAATTAGGTACTATAGTTCTGTGAATGAGATTCATAAGGCAATTGAGATGTTGAGGAGAATGAAGAGCAGAATCATGGAACACCTAATGCAGGTTCTTATACTTCCAATATTCATGCTCTGTGGAGGCGGGGAGGGCAGTAGAGGCGCTAAATTTTCTTGCTGAGTTGGTAGAGCGAGGATCAGTTCCAAGAGAACACACTTATAAGCTGGTTCGAGATTCGCTGAATTCTTTGGGGCAGATGGATCTGTTGGATACAAAACTGCATGAGCAAATTGAAGAAGGTATACAGAAAAGAATTACTTAAATAATGAAGGTGAAACCAATTGTGAGTAGTGAAACCAGAAAGTAGCTCCCCAGTGGTGGATAAAACTTTATGGTATATTCTTCTCTTTCGTGTATTCTTGTAATTGCTCAAAAATGACTAAAGATTCCCATTGTGTACTTTCATGTGATCTGGTTTCGATTTCCCACTAATGACTGTTACGTTTGTAATTTTCTTTCGATATAATTGAATTTGCTAGAGATTTAGCAACTGGAAGTTCTATTTTGGATCCTTTAGATGGTATTGGAGATGCGTTTTGATATTACCATCATTTTATTTATTCTCTACTATTGTTGCACAATATAGTCCACGAGTCAAGAATCACTCGAAATCAATGTTACAGCTCGACAATTTTCTCGATGTAATTTGCACTTGAATCAAGGAAAATTCTATTTCTTGTTTGCTTAGGGCTGCCCCCAATCCRAATTGAGTATAGTATTTTTTGGTTTTTCTGGACAGCGAAGTTTCTAATCAAGAAGTTTCCAGTAGAAGATTTTTGTCTAGTTATATGATCTCCTTTTGTTGCTATACATGGTTAAGGATATCATACAGCTCTAGTTATTTGATAAGCGTGATTCTTAATAGAACATATTATGATGGTCATGTGCTCAAATATCTGGTCCCTATGTTGGTACATATGCTGCAAAGGCAATCTTTTTCTGGGTCTTTTAAATTGCAAGGTTTTCTTTTTTCTATGGAATCGTTTAACAAAAACTGATAGAACAGTAATTCTTATGTTTCTGTTTAATAGCCATTCAAGAGAGGAGGGAAAAAAATAAAAAGAAAAGGAAGTTGAAGGAGGAAAAAGAGTTACTGCAAAGATTGTTATTGTGCTTTTTTCTTTGGGTCCTCACAAAAGAATTCACCTTTGTGATGGCAGTGTCTCCTTACTCAAAATGACAAAAGGACTTTCTGTTAGTTTTTCTTCTATGTTGCCTCAATCCTTAGTTACTCGTCTCTGTTATAAATGTAGGTCTTTTTCTTTTTGGCTATTTCTTCCAGAAAAGGAAAAAGAAGAAAAAGCAGAAATTACAGGTTCAGTCATCTCTCTCTCTTCTCTCTCTCTCTCCCCCTCCACTTCATTTTCCTTGAGTCAAAGCCCAAGAGGCAACTGTGTTACTGAAAAGCCACTGTTTCCTTATTTTTCTTCCAATTTCATTTTCACACAATTTTCTCTCTGACCATGGCATGCAGCAGCTCCATGCGGCCATCTAATATCCCTCGTTGTTACTGCTGTCACATTAATAGCCAAAAGTATAACCAAGCCTCATAAATTTCAATATATCTAGATTGATAACGATATGTGTCTGCATGTCTTTGAGTGTATATGCATAATAGTATAYAAATATGGATGCATCTCAATGTGTGTGTATTTATTAATACATGTGTACACATATRCACTTGCATCCACATCTGGATATATGCCTTTATATGTTTGTTCATACATTTATGTACATGTATGTTTGTTTCTGTATATACAGATTGGTTCAGAGTATGTATGCATATTTGTAGTGCTAATTAATTTATCTGAATGTATATTGTGGTAATTGTTAGACTTTGGGCTTGCTGGACTGTGGATTTGGTTTCTCATACTGCTGGGTTTTGCAATGGTCTTCATGTAAATTGGTATGTSCAGTTCTTATTTAATAATTTGACCGTTTCTTATGTTGATTTTACTATTCCAGAGTATGTACTTTGAATGCTTAGTTCCTGAATTGGACCTTCAATATGTCATTACTTGATTAATGTCTTACTATTCCACTAAAATTAGGATTTTCTGCTAGCAGGTCTCTGTTGCCATTTCCCTCTTAGCTAGAACAAGAAATGGGTGTTTAAAGGCTCCAATTATGCTCTTTTTATGGCACAAGGAGATGTCTTATCATGCAGAAGCATATACTAGAAGATCCGTCCTTTTCGCAGCTTAATATATATTGCTTGTCCTTCTTATCCTTYTTATGTAGCACATCCATTGGGTGAGGGGTTGAACTTTCTACTGGTTTCAGTGCATGCATACAGGGTCGTTGCGCATTGGACACTGAAAAGTAAGCGACAACTTCTATGTGGTAAGAAAAGGAAAGAAAGAAAGAGCAAGAAAATAATACTAGGGAAAAAAGAAACTAAGCAAAAGTTTTACGCTTTACCATTTTGGTCTTCTCATCTTTCAACTAGTAGATCCAATGTTTATTGAATTACTATAATATGTTTTTTATGCACTTTTCCCCTCTTAAGGAGATTCTGGGATTAGATTCTTTAAGAGCACTGTGAGATCTAGAAATTTGTAATGAAAGCTAATGGCAGTTGAAGGCTTTAAGATATCTTGTCACATAAATTGTTCTAGAGCTAGAGTAACCTATCTGAAGTTTTACTCTAGTATATTGTTAATATAGATCTTGAAAGATAAATTGTCCCTTGCAATCATGTCTATCTCTTTTCAAACTGCATCCTACAATAAATCCTGTTTTCTTCTACTTTGTTTGTTTGTTTGTTTTATTGATTTCCCTATTAGAGTAGAGTAGGCATCTTTTCTGCTCTAAGCATGCAATGCTATGTCTTCTCTGTCACCATTATAGCAGAAAATATTGGTTGTGGGGTCTCTACTATATCTTATCCTCAATCTGCACTCATAGTTGCAACCCAGAACTAGGTACGACTTCCTTTTTCCTCTTCTCACATCAAATGCCTTGTAATGATGTTGGCAATCCATGATTAATGTCTTCTGATGTTAATCTGCTACAGCTTTTGTGGTTGATTCGAAATCTGTTCTGTTGGAATGTTCAAGACATTTGAGCCAGAAAGCTTTCAGATCTCCCTCTCTAATTGTACAGAAAATGTTGCCTAAGCATCAATATGAACAATAGAAGGAACGAAGGAAATTCACCATGCAAAACAACAAAACTTGAGGCTTTCCTGACTTGAATTGAGTTGAGAATTGTTGGGTGGCTGGGCATTCTTTAACCAGCAATACGAGCCTGCTGTATAGCCCATATCTATGGAAGAGACCAATCRCAATTTTGCCCCCAACCTTTTGTGATTGTCTCGTTGTTGTAGGATGTCTCAATTTCAACATATTCAGTCCCTAACCTTTTAAACTCTTYCTACAAGGGACCAAATGTGTTGAAATCAATGAAAGTTTAGGTACCAAATGGTCACCATCTAAATTCTTCAATAGTTTGAAGATATTGATGACCAGCAGTGTTGGAACTGATATTGTGTAACTAAAGCAAAACAACTGTGAACTAGGAACCAGAAAATCTTATTCACCTCCATGAGAACCCATTTTTCTGGGTAGGTTAACATTTTGCMGATTGTGGAACATAATGATCATTATATCTGGGGTCATGTTTGTCTGGATGATAAAAGGACTGTAAGGATGCCCTTAAGGGCTAGATATGTGCTTCTCATTCATGATTGTTTACATTTGTATCTATCATGTTTCCAAAATTCCTGCTTTTCAGCAAAGAGCAAGGTAATGCAAATTGAACCTATAGATTAACTGGTGATTATTATCAGTAGAGGGGAAGGAAGGTTTTTACACTTCCGTCTCTTGCTTGCTTTACCTGGTGTGCGATGATTTTCCGGAAGTGTGTTCTGAATCATAATATTGACTAATCATTAGAAAGCAATCAAGCCAGGCCTTGATGATTGAGATGTTCTTTCCTCTCAAATTTCAGCAGACAAGGATGCGCCTGCAGCTTCATTCGGAGATGGATTTTCCGAYTAAAGCTTGGAGTATTGCCATTAGATCTGTCGCAAGGAAGAACTAAATCCCCTTCAGAAATGTAAAATCATAAGTTCATGCTTTTGGCAATTCTTTAATACGTTCAATCTTTCATTGTCTTTATTGCAATCAACAAATCCTATAATTGCAACCTATCAAGTCAACCTCATTTTTTGAAATTAAATATGCTCTTATCGGTTGGGAGAGTATATATTAGAGAAGTCTTAATCCTATAATTAGAATGGGTATTCGTTTAGGTTGTAACCCTACCACATACAACTCTATCTATACCTTAAAGATTGATATGAATTAATAAATAAATTTAGACTACGTTTGCCAAGCTGTTGAACTCAACTTCAAGAAATTCGAATTTGGCTCTCAGTTAAGTGAGCAAGTTTGATCCACCCAAGAAAAAATCCTTATTCATCCCTCTCCTCTCCATCTGTCTACCTGAAACTTCCTCTGAAAAGGAAAGACATGATTGCAAGACTAAATGGAAACCATCTTCGTGAAACAAACCAAGTGATTAGTGTAATAACATAGTTTCATCACGATGGTTAATACAGCAGTATCTAGTATAGTATGGGTAGGGTCCTCCTCAAGTCAACAAATCCATTTCCTTTGCTTCACATTACACTGCTTGATCAATCACCATGTTTCTCCGCCACTTCCAATAGTTTTGTCTTATTGGATCTTCGCGCTCCAAGACAATACAAATTGTAATGGCCAAGTTTGACTCTGGTGCACCTGAGTCAGGATTCAGCGCGTGCACAGCATCTCTCAACTCTTGGCTGGGCTGTAAACCATGGTGAAGAAGGTCCAAAAGCACGCTGAGAGCATAGACAAAGTTGCTTTTGGAATTTATGACCTCCAAGCAAACTGATGATACTTGAGGATCTTCAATAAGAGATTGAGTCTCTTTTCCATAGAGGCCTCGAAGATATCTCCATGGACTTTCATTTCCTGGATTGGCTAGGATTGCTTTAACTGCATAGGCTACTTCTGATTCTCTCATGGCCTTGAGGCCTCCAAGGAGTGGAGACCTTGTTACAACAAAGTATCTCTTCAAACAGAATAAGGCAACATTTTTAGCCATTACATAGATAGACTTGGACTAAGGCCTTCATTGATAAAACTGAAGTATGAAGAGTGAATCTCAATACTCAAGTATAATAAGTAGATGAATTTCTTAACATTAAAAACTTATTTTGTAATGTCTGAAGCTAGACAATGAATTTTGTTAGAACCTTTGATAATAAACTCAACAAAACTCTAAATAGTGTCATTTTACAATTTTGTCCTTTTCTTTTTTCTTTAAATCTATAAGTTTTTAAAAGATTCGCAGGTATATACAATTAATTTGAAAGAATAGAGGAGAYGATAAGGTTAATTTTGTCTAATAAATAAATCTGAACATATTCAGCGATAAGTCAAAACTTTATCAATTAAAATTTATAACGGGATTTAGGAGACATTTAAAGATATTAAGTCATTCTAAATTATATCATCACATAGTCTTAATCACATAAGCACTTGGTTCTTACTTGGTTCAGTTTTTTAACTGCTGAATTGCTTTATCATACCGGGCCTAAAATATGGATAGTAAGGTTAAACCAGTAATTACAAAGTCAAGGTTAAATCAGAGTGGCTTCAATGAGATTTGTGTTAATTTCAGTTGCTGCTGTTGTTTCTTACATTAACATTCTTATATATGTATATGCACACACACAGAAATGCTATGGGAAGTATGCAAAAGTCATCACTGCAACAGAAATAATTGAAAAAGTCTAAAAGAGATTGAGAGGAGAGAGTCATTAGCTTTTAATATTCTTCGTTAATAGGATTATGCAGACATGATGAGAATGTGGCAGATCTGTTTACAGACAATAACAAAGAAGACGATACCGGATGATAGTGGCTACTAATTTATGACAATATATACAGACATATTATGTAGAAAACATAAAATATACTAGAGAACTTAATAATTACTCTACTAATGCATACAGGTACAGAGACAGCTAAAGGAGAATTAGGATTGAAGCCAWGTAAACTATAGACCTGTTCTTCTTTGACAATCCTAGTTTATTTAAGCCCAAAACTATTCTGAGATATTTTAGCTAAAGAAAACCAGAAAGAGCTGCTTAAAGAGGCATTCTCTCTATAAACAACCTTAACAGTGCTCTTCCAAAGAAACTTTTGCTTATAAAAGTTTTAAACTGAAAATATTACTCTAGTTTTCATATCCTCATCAAACTTTTAAACTATTGCTCTAATTTTTCAGACAGAATTTTCAATTATCACTCTGTTCAAAATAACTCAAAAGAAACTAAAGAAAAAAATCGAAGAAAAAATTTTAAGAAAGGGAGAAGGATACTCCTTAATTCCTACCTGATTCCAAGCAGAATTGTTAAAAATGTCATCTTCAAGGAGTTGCTCACAATATGCAAGTTCATCCTCCCAGCCACCAAGTGCTTGAAGAACCCACTGCAATAAGGAATATCTATTTTAGTCTATCTACTGAAGGAGTGCCYTATCAAAAAGATTGGAATCTTTTACCATTACAGAGGAATAGGAGGAAAAAATGTGTTAAAGAATACCTGTCTATGAGACCAGGCATGATAATTTTTTGCATCCTGCATGAAGATCCTTTTTGTAAACTCAAGCTCTTTACTTTTAACATCAGTTCCTAATTTCTCAGCAACCCACCGCCTATGATGCCTACATCCATCAGTAAGATAATTGACTAATTATGATCAATTCAATCTAATTTGTTCAAACCGAAAAYGGGCCTAACTCCACYACAAAAGCTAGATCAAGGAGGGGAATTTGCCCATATTCCTAGCCGTTGTGGGACCCATGTCCAAAACTGAACCATTCCTAGCAATAGCACTCTCTGACAGCCACTAGTTGTTTGTGTCTAAGTCATACATTTATATGAACTGACACTGACTTAGGAAGCAAAAGTAGGTACCCAGTATAAATACTTCATGGCCTACTGGTTTGGTTGTGTTTTTTAAGGAAGGTGCTCATGAAAAGACTTCAAGCAAAGATTAAGAAGGTATATACCATTCGTCTTTCACTTGTAGATGATTTAGGCACATCTAACATTTTTCACAATTGAATTGACATAAGATATTGTTGTTCCTCTGCAGAAAAGTAAGCTAAATATTGAGTTGGCATAATCTTTAGACGCTACAGATCTCAATGTTACATAATGTAAACTCTGGCCATTTTCCCCAAGAACGGCTCTTCATATCGATATTCCTAAGAGCTAAACAGCAACAGTTAAAAGGGAAATGTATCTCAATAACTAAAAACTTCTCATAGTKACAAGCCCCAAATATGATTAGCATCATATTTCATTGCTTCAACATGCAATAAGATTCAATTTCTTTTAAATATCTCATTTGAGAATAATAATTATTATTGCTTGAAGGTAAATTCTCAGGCAGCCCTAGGCTGCATTTGCATTGATTTTTCAACCAAAAATTTTCCCTCCTACATTGAATAGTTAATTTGTTTTGCTTCTTAATGAAAGAAAAAATAAATTTTCTTCTGGACAATAAGCATTAAAACCGCGACCAATTTTTAGAAGGTACAATTGCAATGCACATAGTATTACTTTTCCAATGCATGTGGTTCACAAAGACCACATCCACCTAAGGATTATCCTTGCTTGAATTCCTAAATATCATCTTCCACATGCACTATATAACCAAAAAGAAACTACTACAATTTAGATATCATCACCATGAAAATACTGAAAAAATTTTAGTTACATGTTTATTCAATTTACATGATGCTGAACATTCTATAATAGCTTCGCTTAAATAACCAAATAAGTTAGGAATAGTCATTTTCTTGAGAATAGAAAAAATTATACAATGATAAAAATAGATTTTGGAAATAACCACTGAGCTCTTCGCTCTATGYTTACCTTTAAGAGAATGCATGTATTTATCTGCAATTCCATGAAAGTTTCTCATGTCAGTATTGAGATATCTTTGTCACATCAAAGATTTGAATACCTAGATGCTTGATAATATAATTATGTGTTCATTTCCATGTAAGCACCAGATTTATTTACATCTCAAAGCCTAAAACAAGAATTTCCTTAGGTTGACTTTCCGATGAATTAAATGAAACCGAGCTTCAAATTTGGTGTTCCTTTTTGGTCATTTGGAAGTGAAAGACTGCATTCAAGGAATAAACCCTGGATCTCCACAAATGCGAGCCAAGAACTTTGACTGGTGAACTAATATTGGTAGAGTTTTCACATTCAAGAACATAGGATAGATCACTACACAGAACCAATGCAAACCACATGTAATGGGCTCAGCGGAGGATAGTAAAATACTGGTAAACACAACTAACACACACACATCCAGACAATTTTTTTACTCTATTCAGCTTTGTCCAACCACAATTCRACAACCAAAAGCAACAAAACAGATCTTAAGTATTAAGAAATAGAGTGCATACTGTAGCTTTACCAAATCTGGTAGTTCTTAGTGTTGCCTTCAACAATGCCATCCAAGTATTCCAATTCCTCCCGCATGTTAGCATTAAAGGCCTCAAGTATTTGCCGCCTAAACTGCCATACCTGAAGATAAAAATAAAAAGTTAATGTTCAATCAATAAAACCTTAAAATATTATGAAATGTACATMTATACACAGATACATGAAATAACTTCTCTTTCCACTCATTTCTATTCTTTTGCCTTGTCAGTAGCTAAGTGACACCACTTTAACATGCACAAGCACAAAAACATCAAGTGTCCTTTACCCATTTGRTCTAAATGCTAAATGATCTGAAACACAATATTTATCAGAAGAGGAAGATGATGTTGTGCAACGTTTTATTTATAACATCAAAAACATAGAGTTTCTTAAAAGCTTCAGCAAAAGTGTTTTAGAGCAAGGCACCCACACAAAAAAAAAAAAAAAAAAAAAAAAAAAAAAAAAAAAAAAAAAAAACAACATCTAAGGATGCTTTCAACTTTAGCATTTCCAGCTTTATCTATAGCTTTGCCAAAGAAAGAACACATTAAAGCAGATGAAAGCATATGTTGACTCAATGAAAACATAAAAAGAAAAAAAGAATAATTAAATTAAACTAAAATATTTAGAAAATAGAAGGGAAGAACTCAAATAAACTTATTCGCCGAAATCAAATTCCAGTCCTAGCTCCGACATTTAAAACTGCAAGCTCACTCGAGGAGAAGTCACAAATTAGATTCTTCACGGTAAGTTCAGATTACACTTTTCCTAAATGGGCACAACACATTGCTGTTATATTCAGTAACTTAAGGAAAGTTAGACTTGCAAAAATTAGTCATATAYCTGGATAAAACTTTATACTTTCAAAACTCAATAGTCAATGAAGAACGCATTAATTTTAAAGTAAAAGCTACTAAAAGAATGGACGTATACTAACTGTGTAATTGCCGGGATTAAGATTAATGGCTTCAGCAGTGAGTTGGAGAGCTCGCAGAGAGCGCTCATCAGCTAAGTAGATGGCTCGGAAGTAACTCATGGTTTCAGAGAACTCATCACTGTAGGAGATGGGGACAACAGGGTTTGGGCCGTCGTTTTGGGGGACTGGAATCACATCGGCCCATTCAGGCCGCTTGCTCAGTGGGATCCTATTACCCTGATGCAACTCATCAGAGTCCATTCGCAATCCACTCAGCTAATCTTAAACCAAAAAGAAATAGGATTCAGATTATGTCAAGCAAGTTATGTTCTGAATTAAACAAACAGTATATATACATATCGTATACAAAAACTCAGCACACACYTTACAGGCGCAATTTGAGATCCAAAGTTTAAGTCTCAGAAATTAGTGGGCGTAATGGAATAACGGATGCTAATAGTAATAACCACTTCCCCTAATTTTTAGTAGGCCTGGACTAGGGTACGAAATGGGTAATGCCTAAGTTATTTAAACATGAGGCCACTACTCCACCTCTGCCCTACCCCTTTTTTCAGTCTGAAAAGGCCCACAAAACTCATGTTCAAATGAATATTTACTAAAAGCCTTCCCCTTCACTCCTGCATGCAGGGTTCCCAACACAGATACAACAACAAAAATAAGAAATGAAAGGGTAATCCCCCATTACCAAAAGGGAGTGATCACTCATCCCTCACGGGGCTCTACAAACATATAAAACCATTAACTTTGATGCTACTACTAATTGTGAAACTAAGAGTGCATTATGAAGTAAAAAGAAAATATGAACTGAAGAGATTTAAAGTTGCAAATTAACAAAAAGAATATAGGATTGAAGGATTATTCTCATACCTTATAAGCAAACTATTCAGATATGAARTAACAATAATAATCACTGTCTTACGAGTGTGGTATGTACTCGGCTCTGGTGGATCGTCTAAGAACAGCTGTAGCATTTTTGTTAAACAGTTAATAGGCAACACATGTAAACTAGTCAAGGTAACATATGATACAAAACAAAAGAACTATGTAAATAATACTGAGAAACAACTGAACTTTAGAAAAGTGTCAGCTAAGGACAAAATTACTGATCAATCTTGTTTTTCACCTAAGGTTTTCAAATGCCTCTTCAAATATTATTTATTTTTTTTTTTGTGTGTGTGTGTGTGTGTATACCTTCGCTATACGGATTATTTGTCTCCAAAAAAACTTTTTCTTTTCTCTGGAACTTCAGTTCAAGTTGCCATTTTCAATAAAGTTACGTTTTACAGGAACTTCAGTTCAAGTTGCCATTTTCAATAAAGTTACATTTTATATGCCTAAAAATACTCGATTCCGATTATCTAATCTAATTGAGGAATAGTCATTTGAGCAAGGATTGGGTTGTCTCAAACTTAGTAAGTTGCTTTGTGGCTGTAGAGTGAGGTTAGAGGAGTTTCAAAGTTTCTCTTCAGTCTGAACTACTGAGGATACTGGTGGTTCAWGTGGTTTGTGCAGAAGATTAATAGTAGTTATCAGTCTGATATTTTGGGAGASAGGGCTACTTTGCCGAGTGGAACTTGTGCAAGTTCAAAATTATTCATTTTCGATTCCGCCATTTCTCTCATGCACCTAATTTTGTTCAGTTTGAATTTTCTCTCTTTATGATAGAAAAGAGAGGGTTTTGGGCTGGAAGGGATTGTTTTGACTGGTTATCTAACTGGCCTCTTTATTACGTTAAGCTTTTGTCCATCGAGTTGTTAATCAAATGCTAACGAAATAATGGGTATTTTTACATTAATGAGGGAAGAATAGAATGGTTATTGGTAGCAGGGACTGAAATTTGAGGGCACRGTATTATCAACTTMTGTAATACTTCAGAAAATTTTCTTCTCTCTTCACKACTGTGTCTTCAACATAACTCCAATGTATTGTGTATGGTGGTATTTTGGCTATCATTCATCAAGTTAAGGTCAACCCCTTAAACTTCTCTAATTCTTGTTCTCTTCCTTCTGCCACCTTCATTYGTCAACCACTGCTTGACCTGCTAAGGCCCAGTTTGGGATTGCCRTGTACAGAAATACTGTCACTGAAAGTGTTGTACTCTGAAGGAAAGTGCTGCTTGTAAAAGCTAATTAATGTTTGGTAATATATTTGTAAAAGCRATTTTGTCCCAATAATTAGGTCATGATGGTATTTTTGTCCATTAAAATATAGGCCCCTCCTTTTCCTAAAATCTCCTAAAACTGCTTTTTGGGAAAGCTCGATGCTGTAGCTTCCTTAAAAGCAGTTAAAAGAACTTTCCCGCGTCATTAATCAACTTTACAAACCATTTTTTACATTGAAAGCTGTTTTGGCCCCGAAGGCTGCTTTTTGGGTTGGGAAAGCAATGCCAAATGGGCTCTAAGTATGCTGATTACCTTTTAAAGTATTGCTTCGTAGTGTTTCTATCCTATATAAGCTATTTGACTAATTCTTCAGTCTCTTTCCTAACACTATTTTGTTTTCTTCCTTCCCTCTTTGTGGGGAGATTCTTTATTATTTGCTCCTAGTGTCTCTGATCATGTATACTGTAATGATTCAGTACAAAATCAATTCACTAAAATTAGATAGAAGCAAAATCACGATTATGACAATTGCAAYTGCAATGCGTCTAGTAGAATTATAATATAAGCTTTGATATCATAAAAAAGCTAAACAGTAACAAAGAGGCTGATACAAAATAAGCCAACCAGAGCTTAAGACTGAACCTCTTGGCACATAACATTCAAAAACTGTTGTTTCCAAAGGAGAAATAATGCAGCAATTATGTAAAATCCCAGACCCAATCAACYACAATAAACATGGTCGTTCTASCAATTAGTTAAACATTCTCAGAAAAAYAATAGGAGCCTCTCTTATGCTCATTGGTAAATGCAAACCATCTAAAAGTGAAAACAGTGTAACAAGTCCCGGGAAGCCTGATTCAACGATTTCACACTCGCAACCAGAATTATTTCCCCTTATTTCAGAAAATCCAAATTGTTTTACAAATACTYATAATTGGAAAAGCAATAAGTATTATGGTAATCATTTCCTCGTCCTCAATTGAAGGTTTATGCAAACAGATTGCTTAGTTCGTTTTTAATTATAACTAAAGGCTTAAGTTTTCTTTAAAAAAGAATGAACTTTCCATCTATTCACCCCAGTTTTGCTTGCTAAAGGCATTTCAGAGAGCACAACTATTTTATCTCCTAACTTCTTGTATACAAGCAGATATTTTCTAACGTTAATTCATTCCAATTCGCAGCAACGGAACCAAAAACACAATTCAAATAGCAGAATCAAAGGAAATGCAATAAAACAAAATAATAAAGTTATAAAGAAATTAAAACAATAAAAGAAGCCTTAAACTAAATTCATCACTGACCTTCGATCTGGTCACCAAATTGCAGAAACTTCCAATTTCCTTCAGTGCCCGTTGGTTTCTCCGACCAATTTACCTCATTCTTTACAAAGAATGACACTTACCCACGTTGAATCTTGCTTCACTGGTTGCCAGGAACGAAAGTTTCACTCCTGGTTGGTCSGATGSTCAGACATTCAAGCTAAGTCCGTCCAATCAGCGAGAGAAGAAGATAGAAGCACGGCAGCCGGATACTTATTAGATGTATTTGAATTGCATTAACTATTATATAGAGTAAGTGATATTTCTTTTCAAAAAATAGTTAGTTTTATTTTACTTATTATTCTATATAATGAGTTAAAAATATTTATTACATTTAAACRTATTWTTGATACTGGATCTAATAGTCTTTTTGTCAAGAATAAAAATTATTTTACAAAGGCTAAGTTTTTTTCCCTAGTATTTAAGAGAACGTTACATATAYATTAYAACTTCAAATGAGTTCATTACATTATTTGAATTTTTAARTTGAATTAAATTAGTCTTGTGTGACCATCTAGAATATAAGTTTTATGGGGCCTAAAACCTCTCCCTCGATCGAAGTAAATGACCAACTCCAGCGAAGTTCGAAAATTCAAACACCACTGACAAATCYCACTATTGAACCTGAATATGAGGATAATAACACAAAATCCCCATGGAACATTATATCTGTTGCAGAGGCTCTCCATCAACCTATGTTTCGCAAACCTAAACATATACTAGTGAGATTGATGATCAGGTTGTCATGCAACAGCTTGATTTTGCGAGAACTAAAGCACTACTCCAAATGGTTTCCTTTAGCTTGTARTTCATATTCCCGCAAATTGATTTCATAGGTTATAGAAGCCTTTGCGTTGCGCTCTTATTAAACACTTTGACAAGTCTATCATTCTCCAAGTTCTASAGCAATGAGCTAATGATCTTTGGAATCTAMAACATGGTTTCAAAATGATTAATCTGGATAGTGGTTACTTTATGGTCAATTCTATTCCGATGAAGACTACAATGTCTTTTTTTTGGATGAAGGCTGGGCCATTATCTCACCTTTGCGAAATGGAGAAAAAAAAAAATTGCCTGTCTAAGGAATCAATCACCAAACTACTTCCATGAATTCGATTCCCTGATGTATTGATTGACTATTCAATGAGGAAACCCTACTTGAGATGGGCAACACCATAGGAAGAGCGGTGAAGATAGACAAAATCATTATGTCTGCAACACGTGRATGCTTTGYGTGTGTATGTGTGGGCTAAATCTGAACCTAGTTCCGRAAGTCCACATACTTTGCCACTCCCAGAAAGTTGAGTAAGAGAGCCTCCACCTCATATGCTTTTGTTGTGGAGCCTACAGTCATCGTGCTGAGACATGTACCTATAGAAACACCACTTCTTCCCCAAGAACCTCTTCAAGACTAGAACCTGCACAAATTATGTGAATAAAGTGGGGCCTTATGGCCCATGGATGCTTCTAGCCTATTGGTGCAAACATCGGCAGCAATGTTACACCAGAAACAACAAACGTAGATGTGAAGCAACAATAGGGACATTGAGATTCTCACCAAAATATTAGCGACGACCCAATAAATGTRGTAGTTTGGTGACATATCCTCAAAAATCACCTAATCATTATTTGGAGATATGACTACCCGTCCTTCCCTAGGTTCCATTGGGTYTGTATGGGCATCGCTTGTCTCTTGACAATCAATATAGTTGACATTCAAAGCAACTAGAAACCATAAATATACTATAAAATTCTAATTAAATACATAACCTTAGAATATTAAAATTCTCAAATATACGAATGTAAACTCCACAATAACAATCTACCAAAATATAAGAGTGAGTACAACTCCCAAAWGAGATTACAATGCTATAAATATTACAAATCTTCAACCATCACAAAATTAAAATACTGTATAACTCTCTAAGCCCGGAATCACTTGACCTTTCTAAGTGTCTGCACTTGTCACTAAAACACGTGGAAATAGAGTGACTAGGCTCAGCAAGTCCTTTATGCATGTGATGGTATACAATTTTAGTATAAAATGTTTTGAAATTCATGGTACCCCAGTTCGAGTAATAAAATATCAATTTATTGTTTGTCAACAAATATCGCTAAAGAAAATAACAAAAAAACTATACATGCGAAAGAACTCAATTATGGAAAACAACATGTTAAGTTTTACAACACATTCCATGCATAGTTAAAGTCAAGAAAATCAAACGTTAACCATGAGAGATTTACTCTACGGGATCGAGATTACCAACCTTATCTCTTCGGTACGCATGCAATTTTCAACTGAATCCTRTGAACAATAACAAGTGAACCGGCTAGCATGGTTATAGGAGTCAGTTGCCCCKGTTAAACCTACTAACCAAGGGTACGAGCATCCAATATCTACTGTGGGATACCATTTGCCGCAACCTTTCACCCAATACRGTCTCAGCTCACCATAGATATGATTCACTAGTTTTTGGCCATTTTGCAACTTCTGAAGCAGTGTCGTCTAGGCAACTCTAAAGGTCCTTGCACTAGGGATTGGCCAAGYAYAGTACTTACCTGCTGGACTAGTACTTGGAGTTGTCGATTGAGTGCTCAGTCATCACAATATGTTAACAATCTAAGTCTACCTCAAGAACAAGCTTGATGCACAAGTAAATTAATGAAATTTTGGAACACATGATTAATACAGTGTMAATTATAAAAGCCGCCATTCAATATCCAAATCCAAGTTTTCATATCTATTGAGTAAACATGTTATTTGAATAGAAAAATTCATGGGATAAATTATGCCGATATAAAATCTATGATGCGTAAAAGCATTTAGAAATAACATGTACAATAGTTCTCCAAAAGAGTTTGAAGSGTATTCATGTTTAAAACATTTGAAAGGACTTGAAAACATCTTTTTAGAGTACGATGTACAAAATCACATACTTTAGGAGGTTTATAAAATAGAAGGACTTGAAAATATCTTTCTAGAGTACAATGTACAAAATTACATACTTTATTAAGAGGTTTATAAAAYAGAAGGGCTCACATGTAGGGATGAAATTCGTACCATAGTCAGCTAATATTCTAGATTGTGGTAACCAAAAACACGTAATAAATGCAGCCTTAGTTGAGTCATATATCAATCTAAAATGCTTATTGATTGCCAAGAATACAGCTATACATCGATCTATATTTCTATAATCTAAATGTGCTCCTAATGAATCCGGTGTAGTGATTCCTCGGACTTTTAACCAATACACGAATTACTATTTCTATTTTGGGTTTCGAGTAGAATTCAATGACCAAAAAATCCTAATATTCAAAGAAAGGTCACCCTATAGAAGATTTTTKATTTTCTAAATTCATTTCAAGATACAAAGAATTAACAACATGAACAATGATCAATTTTGCAAATGCAATAAAGCTTCATTCGTGTAAGTATACATGGTCTACAAGTAATATAGAGTGATAAGAGTATCGTTGCACAAGGATTGTTGGTTCAAAGGTGATAGTTTAAATTCCTAATAAAATCAAATAGTTGTTGATTGTCATGAAATTAAAGTAAAATAATCTAAAATTATCTAATCACAAAGCTTCGGGAATAAATCATAGCAATCACACACACACAGATGATTAAGAGCTTAAAAGTGAGTTAGAGTTAAGAATCCCCCAATGTACTAATGTCCAAGAAGTCAACACATCAATGCTGCAGATAGGTTGCAAGAATGGCTGCTAAAAATAATGCTGCAGCAAAGGCTTAGCTAYAGTAGAAACGTAAATCCAGATAAAAGAATGACCTCACCCTTTCAGTTTGCTAGTCCTTGTTCCTATTATTTTAAGTTGTTCTATCTGTCGGAGTTACTTAGCTTAAGGAAGACGAATAAAAGTTGAAGTCTCATATGATTTTATGGGTTAAACATAGATGTCTCCAATATGCAATGACATTTCCTAAGATATTAAACCTTATCTCAAGAAATCCAAACCCACATCTACTCAAGTTTTTTCACTTCTTTTACTATCTTTCGGAATTCAAGAAGCTCACACAAACACTATTTATGGACACAAAACAGTGAATTTAAACAATAGATATCCTTGAGCAAAGTATTTATAAAGAGCAAACCTTGCTCAAATCATTCAAAGAAACATTAAGTATATTGGTTCATCAAAACTCTAACCTCTAAGAAGTTAGCTCATGCTYTTAGATGTAAGAATACATAATGTGAAAGCTTAACATCTTAAAGTGCATATCAAAATCGTCACTAAGAGAAAGAGAAACAAAGCATAAAGGGTTGATGAAGCCCAATGGTGAATCCTCCTTGAGTTCTTCTTCTTCTTTTTCTAAGCTTCACTCTTTTTGCTCTCTTTCTCTCTCTCTTTCTACCTTTTCTCTCTTTTCCGTGTTTATATGTTTTTTTYGTATACTTCTGCACTTCTTTTCTCTCATTTTTATCTACTGAACCTTCTTTTGGAAGCTTATCAAAAAGGGATCATAATCGTACTTGTTCTTTTTGCTTTTCAACTTTTGCCCAATGACATTCCCTTAAGTTAGGGTTCCTAAGACTTCTCAAAACCTGATAGAATCAGCTTTCTGCCTTTGGTTTATTGGTTGTTGTGCTGTAGCTGTTCAGTCTTCATTGTTGCAGTATTGCGTTTCTATAGCATTGCACTTCATTGTTGCATYATCACTTTTCTGGAGCATTGCACACAAGTCTTTAATTCTCCATCAAGTAATCTTCTCTTTTAATTATAGAATCCTTTTTCCTACAAAATAGGGCATGTTATCTTATTAATAGCACATGAATTCTATAATTTCACAATATTGCATAGATAAAGTTACTTGATCAAATTTAAGTAATGTTCAAGGAAAAATAGTACAAAATAGTACTTCATCATATTAAAAGTGGTSAAAAGATGCACATAATTACTAGTAAAATCAATGACATAGAAGAGTTTTTATTTTCTAAATTTATTTCAAGATACAAAGAATTAACAACATGAACAATAATCAATTTTGCCCAGCACTAGCAAAGTKGAGTGAATCGAGCATATCTTAAGTCCTAGATTGATTTTTCTTACAAGACTTGTTGGAAAATGACCTAAAAYAGGAGTTATCCAACCATACCAAATACTCTTAATTTAGGGTCACGGTTGAATTGCACTAAGGTTCAAGGTTTATTGACTAAAATTTGCAGCGCTAAGTGTTTTACTTATAACTTAGGTACTACTTTGATTCATCCCTTGATTACAGTTTTATATTGTTCGAAGAAACACTAGGGAGTTCATTCATATGTATCACAATATCTAGAAATGTCCATTAACTACCAAACTTCGATGGAATAATAGGGTATAGTAGCATTCCAAGTTTAAACTAGCAGGGTCTAAAGTTTGATTCATAACYTAAGATCTACAAATCCATTTCAAGTAAAACTAGGTTCTAATTGTTCCTAAGACACGTATATTTCTAACCATATATCACAAGAATTATCTCATTTGCCAACCAATTCACAGTTTCCCTCAAACAATAGGGAGATCCTTGAGTACCAAGAATCAGTCTTTGGAAGACATGCATGCATGCATATGCATTGCAAGCTTGCAAATTCTAGGAGAGTATAATAATTTGATGTGTAGTGTCTTTTATATGGAAACACGTAGTTAAAAAGGTATTAAAATGACCACACATAATCTCAGAACAACATATATACCAAAAGCATATCTTTGAATAAAGAAGCAACAAGAAATTATCAAGAACAAGAAGAGATTGGTGATGCATTATAACATGTATATGTAAGAAAAACACACAAGCTTATGTTTTCGTACACCCTTTGAAGCTAAAGATTATCAAATAATCAGAAAGAATCTTAAATATATTACCTTCCTTGTGCAGAAGTTAAAGGCGGCAACAAGTAGAGGAAAAAAAAAAAAAGAGAAAGAGGAAGAAAATGAGAGAAAGAAGATTCAATGATTTAGAAAAATAGAACAAGAGAAACAAAGAAGATGAAGGTGCAACAAAAAAAGGTGAGGCAGTGGACAAAAATTAACAAAGTGAAGACATATTAAAAAGAAAGAATAAGTGAGGCGATGAAGTGGTGAGATACCAAGCAAGTGAAAAAAAAAATGAGAAAGAAGATAAGAAATAGGATAAGAGAAATGTAAGAAAAGATAGAAGAAGATGGCGGTGGTGTTGGTTGACAAAGATATAAGACAAAGTAAGACAAAGTATTAAAAAAAATGATAAGGATAAGAGATAAGAAAAAGGAGAAGAAAYGAAAAGGATAAAAATAATTYGTACTATTACTACTATTAYTTTAAATAATACTAGGGTTCATTTTCTTCTAATAAAAATATTAATGTCCAGATTCCTTCTAACAARCGAACCAAATTACRACCCAATTATTTAAAGTAATTAATAAATAATACTAAATAAATAATCAAGAAATATTTTAGTTTGTCAATGTCTTAGCTTATCACGTAATCGCATTTTACGAGATTTTATTTTAACAAATATTGGCTAGAAGAGTTTAGCATTCTACAGGAGCAATATCATATCCCTACAAATCAATTGAGAGGAACTTGCATAGCCGTCCTGGAATATTCCTCCATAGACAAGGGTTGGATCGATGACATTGACTTGTTTTGGGCCAAAATACAGGCTATACTTGACCTATCAACACCTCCGTYGAAGCTGTTGAAAATGAAGAATATTTTATTCCAAAGGCTACATCCAAATAGACTTAGTGTTTCTTCATTTATTTTTATTAGAAATTTTACTTGTATTGTATTTCAWTGTATTTTCTCTTASTAATGCAAGTTTACTGTCTTTATTGAGGTCACATCTCAAAGATAGGATGAATTCCACATATGAGAGTGTGTGATCCTTACAACAATGCCTTCCAAAGGGGGAGARAAATATAGGCATTGTGAGTTAAGTGTGATAATGTGTTTAGTTGGTATGATGCGTTTAACTCACTTTTTGCAAAATGATAGATATTATGCTCTCATGACATTCAAATGGTCTTTTTTTTTTTTTTTTTCCATATATCTATCATTTATGATAATTGCATATATGCTCAATGTGCTATCCTAGATTATGCAATTATGAGAAACCTCTTAGACATAAACTGTTTATAGTAAGGGGGAGTCTTACTTAATTCCTGAGGTTATTTGCTAAAGATTTTGTTGAAGATTGTGGTATTTTTATGCCTAGAAAATGTTCAAAGTACAAAGAAACTCTATTGAAAATTTTCAAAATCTCATATGGTTTAATGTGCTTCAGTGTTTCTTATCCTATGCTTTCAAACTTTCAAGAGGTCTCCATACTTATTGTTTTTATCATTGATTAGACCTATGCATCGTTGAGGGGGAATCTTGATATAAATTCTTTATTTATACCTCTCGATGATTGCATTTTAATTTCATATCACAACGTACAATGTCTTTATATGTTTGTCATTATCAAAAGGGSGGCGATTGTAAGCCTCATATTGATATTGCCATAATTACAGTATGGTTTTGATAATCACTGATACTCACATTGTGTATGAATGTTTGTAGGAACACACAATCAAACCTTATGGACTCAAGTGAAGTTGTTCAAACTTACCTTTATAGCGATCTAGGATTTATAGGTTTTATATAAGTACATAGGTTCATTCTTCTTATCTAGAATTGTACTCAGATTTTGATTTGATTTTCTTGTTAAAGCTTTTTGAATCCTTGCATAAAATGCATTCAAGTGTGATACTCTTTGGGAAAACAAGGTGTTAGACTTACAATATCATTTAAGASTTTAGATGTTTCTTTGGAAAAGAGTTCAAAAGTATCTATGAGACGTCCTAATTACACAAACTATAAGTTCGAAGTCTTTTTATGAGGGTTCAGATGAAACATGTCTTTTRTTTAGACGTCCAAAGGTCTCAAGCACTGTGCCTGGACTTAGTCAGGACTCAAGACTTGTGCTTGCCTTAGATGTTTGAAGCTGGTTAATATTAAGTCTAGTACCTCCCGRTGAGGCATCAGACGATGCCGTGTCTGACATCGAATGTCCTAATGCCTCTTGTTGCAAYGTTCCAAGGATGGTTCAGTTAGTCTTTTGTATCACTCTCCTACTCAGTCCCTAGGTACCCCTGGTGTAAGGCGAGTCACATGATAGTCATGAAACTAGGATGRTTTTAACATACACAATTAACTACATCTACATCTTAAGTATAAYATAGGGAAAACATATTCCCAAAACGACYATTAGAATTGTATAGTAAAAGTTTCAAAARTCCCTCAACAAGACTACATCACCATAAACCAAAAGACCACCAAGCACAAGAGATAATATTCATTCATCTTATCTCTAAATTCATACTCTGAAATAAGTTGAATCTAAAAACCTTTAGCTTTTCGACTCATGGCTCTAATCTCATACCTGTCCTGAGGAACATGTGGAAATAAAGTGAGAGAGGCTTAGTGAGTCTCGTGCCTGTGTGATAATGTAAAATTTTAGAAGAAAACATTTTGAAAATCATGGTATTTTAGTTCGAGTAAGAAAATATCAAATTATTGTTTGTCAACTAATAATTCTGTAGAAAATAGTAGAAAACTATACATGTGAAAGAACTCAATTTCGCGAAAAATAGAATAGACATGGCCAAATTTAACAACAATCATGCAGCAGTACAGAGTCAAGAAAATCAAACACTAGCCAAATAAGAGATTTTCTTTTACGGGTTCAAGATTTACCCAATCTTTACTCTCTTCGACCACACAATGTGATTTTCACCGATCCCCGTGAATAATAACAAATGAGGCTGGCTAGCATGCTATAGGGGGGGAAAAAAGTCATCCAGCCCCTTGATTTAAAGCCTCGCTACTAGAGTGGCTGACTGTCGAACAATTACCATGGGGTAAGCCATATGGCGCACATGTCGTCGATGCAAGTCTTGGTTTGGCATAAACATTACCCCCATTTTCGTCATTTGGCAAATTCCAGAAGCAGCTTCGTCTACGGTAACTCACGAGGTCGCTGGCACTGGACGGCAGCCAAGTGCGTACTTTACTCGTTGGACTAGTGCTCGGAGTTGCGCGAGCTGAGTAACTCAATTATCACATACTAGCACAATCTAAATACTATATCGAATAATAAGCTTGAATGCACAAGTAAATCAATGAATCTTGAAAACGCATGATCAATGCATACCACTTATAAAAATGATATCCATTCGATGTCAAATCTAGGTTTTCATGGGCCAATGAGTAAGATGTGTTTATTGCTAGAACAATTCACTTGATAAATCATGTTGATATAGTGTAAAAGGGCAATTACAAATAGCATCGTACATAGGCTTTTCGAAAAGACTTTGAAGGGTAGCTCATGTAAAACCTTCGGGAGGACTTAAAGATATATTTTTAGAGTATGATATACAAAATCTCATACTTTAGGAAGTTTATAAAACAGAAGGATTCACCTAGGTATCCTTGATTTGTGTGCTGAAATTTAAGCTACTGGATTATTATGCCCATGGTCATATCATAAATAATCCTCTTAGTCTATGTCCTACAATAAGGTTGTGATAATCATAAGAGTAAATGATCCCTTAATTGTTACCTGAGCCCCCAAGATTCTAATGAAACTAGATTTAGAGTTTCTGAAAAAATTGTTCTGATAATAGAACGTGTGTATGTGTCAGGGTTTCAATTGATTCACCTAGGTATCCTCGATTTGTGTGCTAAAATATAAGCTGTTGGATTATTGTGCCTAATGGTCATATCATAAGTAATCCTCTTTAGTCTATGTCCTATAATAAGGTTGTGATAATCACAGTAGTAAATGATCCCTTAATTGTTATTCGGAGCCCCCAAGATTATAATGAAACTAGATTTAGAGTTTCTGTGGAAATTGTTCTTATAATAGAACGTGCATGTGTGTTAGAGTTTTGATTTCTATTTAGAAGGGAAGAGAGTTATTTGGATCGGGTTGGTAGCTCTTACACATATACAGTTGAAGAGTTAGAGCAATGAGCATATCAAAGGCATAGGAAAGCAGCTTTTGACTTAGGCTGTCAGATTTCGGTAGAAGGCATTTGTCTTGAGCTTTAGAGGGATTCTCTTATCAATAGCTACTAGAAAGTGATCCAAAGATAGAAGGATGAAAGACATGAACATCAAAGAAATGACGTTGAAACTTGAGCAGCAAATTCTCTCTTTTCCTATTTTGTAGGAACTAATAAACAAAACTTGAAATCTATGATCATAGAATTTGCTTAATTAACAAAGATCAAAATCATTCTAGGAGGCAATTACTAAGGGTTTATAAAGACAGATGACTTTAACAGAGTTGAATCAAAAGATTTGCCTTGTATTCTAGAGCATCAAAAGATCTTAATGAACTACTTCCGAGAAGGACCCAATAGGAATTTATTGGAAGGAAAAAGTGCACCAAACATTTGGAGCTAAAAAAAGAAAGACATAGTTAACATAAGAAAATCCTCCATGAAACGCAACTTATATCCATAACCAACCTGATAAGCACATAGAAACTACTCTTTTACCTTTTCCTTAACATTTTTTAGACACTAATTAAACAAAGGTGGAGCACAAATACAAACAAAGACATGCATGCATCTATACATAATATCAATAAAAAGGGAATATTTGAGAGCTATGTTGTATTTATCCTTTTAACTTCTTTTGTAGATTTCAAATATGGATCGTTTATAACTTAACTCTATTACACAAAAAAAAAAAAAAAAAAGCTAAGCAACAAGAAGAATTACACATGTTACAATTGCATCAACCTGAAGTACTTGATTAATGCATTTAAATAGTATTTAGGTCTATTTAGCATAAAGAACGCCACATCTATTCCTTGAGATTTTTCATAACATATCTAATTGCCAAAAAGGGACCAAAATCAATTGTACAAATATAAYCAAGTGATGCTTCTAGTTTGTTGACAAGGCTTTGTGGAGAGATTATGGCAAAWAACTAACACAAGTAAAGAAAGTAGTTAAMTATAGCTGACAAGGCACTCCTTGAATTTCTTTATTCCAGAACACATTGTCAAACTCCGAAAAGTTCTTAATTTGATAAACATCTTAATCTTGAGAAAGAATGCAAATAAATACATAGGGAATACTTAGGGGAATTCCACCGTAGAAACACAAAGATCACCTAACAAGAAATCCAATTCGTGTGTTTTGAAGTTAAGAGAATTCATTATCATCAGAACTCACAAAACATTTTAGAAACACAAAGATCACCTAGCAAGAAACCCAAACATGCGGCATCCCCTAATATGTTTATGTCAAGTGGACTGCAAAAGAACAACACAAAATGAACATATCAAGGCACCTAGCAGAATAAATAGAAAAAAATCAGCYCTGTCCATAGTGTAAAACCAATCGAGTGTTCTTTAAAGAAAGCAATAGATCAGAGACACAAAGGTTGACACAAGCCACCAASCAAGTCTCGCATTCCTTTGGAAAGATGATGAATTGCGCTCAGGTAGTAGTAATGAAAATGGTCAATTAATTGCAAAGCGCAAGGTTTAACCAACAGAACACTATRGAGCTTCCTTAAGCTACCAATAATATTGAGAAAGGATGCAGATGACAAATGCAAGGGAAGAGTTGCTGAGTATAAAGTGATGCAGCYATTCCTGAATATTGTTCATACACCAATTCTGACTTTTGTRACAAAGCAACGAAACAACCAAGATGAAAATAAATAAAAAAAAGTGAGGCGGTGGTGAAGGAACTAACAAGATGAAAACATACACAAAAGAAATGAGGCAGTGGTGAAGGAACCAATAAGAACACATTGTACAACCTTAAGGATTAAAAAAAAATGGTATGTCAAACACGATAAATCCCTTGTTAAATGAAATAAGAAATTGAATTTGTTTTCCTAATTGACTAAAAAAAAAAAGTAAAATTGATAACAGGAAAAGATATTGGTTAATCAACTAAGTAAATAAACAGAAGTCAAGAAAATGATTTTTTTTTTTTTTAAAGCAAGACTAGGGTTTGTTTTCTTCTAATAAATCCCTTAATGTCTAGATTCATTTTAACAAATGAACCAAATTATAACATTATTATTTAAAGTAACTAGTAAACCAACAAACAAATAAACAATCAAGAAATRTTTTTAATTCCAAAAATTTTTAACTACCAGTGTATCGGCTTATCACATAATTGCATTTTACGAGATTCTATATTAACGAATACGGGCTGGAAAAAGTTTAGGATTTTACACTTTGAACATCCAAATAGTCCTTATGCTGAGTGCAATGTCCCTCTGTAAGGGTTTGGACGATACTTTGGACGCTTTCCTATTCTAGTTCGAACGTYTGAATTACACGCGTAYAGATTCAAAATTGCTATATTTTWTACCGTTACTTCGAGGAGTATAAAGAGTACTTCTAAAGAAAAAAAATTTACTATTCAATGCTATTATCCTGAAAGAACACCTTAACAAGCATTCATTAATTATTCTTTCTACAAGTGCAAGGAATCTTTTAGCAAAGCTTTGTGAAATCAAATCTATTGATCTTTAACTTTCATATCCTYACTATCTAGTGTGAAAAGTTGTAAGAAAATATCWCTACTTTTGAGGAAAAGATTTCAAGGTTGTCTAGGACATAAAACTTTTGTTGAAAGGTGAACCTTGATGTTGTAAAAAAGGGTTGTTGTGTAAATCTCATTTGTTAGGTGAGCCATTTGTGTAAAAAGGATTATTATGTATAAAACTCATTTGTTGGCTAAGTCCATTTGTGTAGAAGTCTTTGTGACTTTTTTTAATAGATTTTTAAATCCTAAGGATGTTACTGTAGGTAGTGGATTTTTAACCCCGAAGGGTATGACCCTACGTAGTGGATGTAGATTCTAAGAGAAATCAAACCACTATAAATCTTGTGAATGTTGCGCTTATCTCTCCTTGCTTGAATTTTATATTGGTCGGTATGGCTTTTATTGTTCTTAAATATACTTAGTATTTATTGCACCCACCAAGTGTTTGATATTTTATCAAAAAGGATGAAAACTTTATAATTGTTAGAAAAATTTTTAAAAATCCAATTCACTTCCCACTTGGGTATATTTCGATTGGTATTAGAGCCTAAACTTCTACTTTATAGGATTAATATCATAAAAGAAAATATCCATGTCTTCTTCTTCTTTACACAACCAAGAGGGCTTTTCAACTAATCCACCATCTTTTAATGGCACCAAATATAACGTTTAAAAAACTTGCATGCGCATTTACATATCTTCMGTGAGTTTTGAATTATGGAGTATTGTTACTAATWGACCATTTCTGTCATCTAAAATTGTTGATGGTATTAGAGTTCTCAAAGTTAAGAACRTATAGAGATGAAGATGTGAAGAAGATGATGACTCTCAACTATCAAGCAAYGAACGTTCTATGTTGTGTTTTCAATCCCAATGAATACAATAAAGTAGGTGGATGTGATGATGCRTATGCAATATGGAAGATGCTTAAGGTCACTCATGAAGGAACTAATCAAGTGGAAGAGTCCAATCTTGCTATGCTAGTAAGGGACTATGAATTGTTCATAACGAAGCCGAATGAGAATATCACTGACATGGTTACTAGGTTCACAAACATTGTGAAGGGGTTGAAATCATATAACAAGCTGTATTTAAAAGGAGAGAAAAAATAGGAGATCTGGAATGTTATATCTAAAACTTGGGAATCAAAAGCCTTAGCTATTGAAGAAGTAAAGGACTTAAAGGTGTTGCCTATTGAAGAACTCATAGGCTYACTCTGACTCATGAGATGAAGTTAAAGAGAAGGAGTGACCAACAAGATTTGGGGAGAGGAAAAAAATGAAATGAACTCAAAGTGGTTGAAGCCACAAAAGTAGAACAAGAGACCTCTAGTGAAGAAGAAATGGATGATGATAAGATTAGAATGGTGCTAAGAAGATTCAAGAAAGTCTCTCGAAGAGGAAATTACAAGAAATCATTCAAAATGCCTCTTCATCCTAATAATATTACTAGAAGGTGCWATGAATGCTAGAGCACGAATAATCTAGTGGTTGATTGCCCAAATCCAAAGAATCCCCAAAACAAGGAATCAAAACCCTTCAAGAAGTAAGGTTTTGCAACTTGGGATAATAATAAGGAAGATGATGATCTTGATGAAGGTACAAGTGAGAAAAATAATTATGCTTTATGGCTATTGAGGATGAGGTGACCACTTCTATCCAGTCTCACTTAAATGCTAATGATGAATGTGATGCCCAATCCTTGCTYATTGACATGTATGATGAAATGAGAAAAATGAGCAAAAGAGACAAAGAGATAAAGTTAAAAATTGAGAATGCGTTGAATAAAAGAGGGAAATTGTTTGGACGTTCAATAACATGGACACATAATACAAATAATTGGAAACCATCCCAAAATGTGCTAGAAACATGATATATTTACATAACCAATAGAGCATAAAAGCACCATGCTCACCTTGAGAAACAACCGAAGTCTTTTTCATGTTTTCCTTTGAAAACTTGTCTAAGCAGCGATGTTTTTATTGAAAGTCATAGAAAAAATAACCCTCTTTTGTACTGTATTGAGTAGAAAGCTCAACGCTAACGATAGGTAGGCCAAGGATAGTAGCAATGCTAGGAGAGTTAGGGACAACAAACTAAAGGAAAAGATGAAGCCCTTTGTAGTCGTCAACCAAAAAGGCATTATAACCATAAGCAGGTTCTGGTCGAGTGGAAGTCAAAAGAGGTTAGATAAATCATGTGGTAGATACCCTATTCTCTCCAAGTGTTGTTGAATCAGGCAAAAACTCTGGCTAGCCACTGATCCTAAATRGGCAAGCGGTTAGCCAACAATGTAACTCCTTGGCCAGTTTTCCAGAGTACAATCAGGGCGGTTTAAGGGAAGATCAAGGCTYAAAGGCTTCATGAAGGATATTAGCTTCTTATCAAGAATGACTAGAAGTAATGAAGGTCAAAGGTTGAATGTCCCTTGGTCTGCATAATAGCAGATTAAGCTCTTACCATCAAAGCTTGGGAAAGAGTCCAATGGTATGTCGTTTGATTCCTTGTCACTCGAGGCCATTGTTGTTCGAAAAAAAGAAGATTAACAGGAAGAAATGGATGCGAAATGCAAACAAGATTGTAGAGAAGAGGAAAATGTCGAATAAGAGAGCTTTTCAAATGAATAAAAAAAGTGATAAGAGTCTAAATGAAAATCAAAAGCTTGGRAGAGCCGTTTTTTCCACTKAAGAAGGTGAAAGGTCTAGGAAAAAATTACAAGTCTCAAGGCGATAATCATGATAAGTTAGGGTAAATCGGATAAACATTTGACAGCTATAACATGAATTAGTCGATAATTGTCATGCACATCTAATGCGGTATCAGAAGGTCAAATATCACTAATCATTATACTTGCCAATAACTTGTCTAGCCGAAAAGAGAAGGAATTGGCGAGCATGCATTGTCACCAAAATCCAACCGTATGAGGTAGCTAAGTAGCATAAAGGCCGATGGAAACATTTCTTGGATTTGCAAGCCATAAAGAAAAGGTAAAGGTACCAATAGCCAAGCGCAGGTGATTTAACACCATCATTGATAGAAGCCCACAAAAACATACTGAGCATCAGCCACTGAGAATTTTGATTGGCTGAAACCTAAAAGAATTCCTATATTTATGCCTATTTATGTGGCGGGAATCAACAAAGTCAGCTGAATCAAGATAAGAAAAGGAAAGTCTACTCTCTAGTACAGATTTTATGCCATTTCTTACCAAACATGCACAATTTCAGAACGTGGAGCTTCMAATAAGAAGTGCATTAAGAAGTGGCTGAGTGGCTTTATCTTACTTCATGTTCAAGAAACAAAAGTCTCTCGACCAGGTATAAAAAGRAGAAGACAARGGAGAGACACCCCTGCAAAAWTTTTTTTAAGAAACAAGATTATATCAAATTCAAAGCTTGTTTAGATTAGCTTTTACTCAGCTYACTTAACTTTCCAACAGCTTACAACTTGTTACTTGGTCTTTTATCAACTTATGTCTTGCTTTGAGTTAGGAATTGGTTACTATTTCAGTTTCTTTCAATCAGTTGAGTTTGTTTATTATCGTTTTTATCAATAGAAGTCAGCATACTTATTGATTCTTAGACCTTTTGGTACTTTGTCAAAGCTTAATTAGAAAATACACTTTTTYGAGGACATTCTTCAGTTAACTTAAGAATCCACCGTAAAAAGAGGATCTACGGATCTTACAACCACACATTAGCTAACTAATCATAACTCATACCTTATTATGTCGAAGTAGACTGATTAGAACCAAACTAGCTCCTGGCCACTTTTAGTAATCCAACAATCCAGCAAGCTGACAATCCAACATATCAAACTGCTGCTAGCTTTATAACAACTAGCCTTTCATTGGCTAAGGCATTTTTTGAACTCAACAATTATCAATCAAGTATATGCAAATAAAAAGAAATGAATTTTAACATTTTAAATGAACTTAAAGCATATATAGATGCTAATATCTTAGATAAAAGATTCTAGTATTGAGGAAGTAAGATGATTCCTAAGTATCAAATTCCAGTGTTTGGAAAACCATTTTGGTTTTCCATAAGGAATATGATCCTTTAAAACAAGGCAAATAGATGCTCAATCTTGGTCCTAGATCGGTAGGGTTGGTATTTTGTTTAAAATGAAAGCATAAGAGTTCCTAAAGGGTTTAATAACTTTCTTTCTCCTCTTCTTATTCTATCCTTTTTCATTTTATTTTTTGTATCAAATATACATACACACACACAGAGATAGATAGATATATATATATATATATATACACACACACACACAAACACACACATACATTGCAATTCAATTCTCTCTAACCATGTCAATCTACATCCTAATGTGTATACCAAAGAAAATTAAATCTAAAAATGTAATGGTCTAACTTTAGAAAAAAAAATCTACTAATTAAAATACATAAGAGGAGGATAGAAGGCTAAGAGAGGAGATTTCATCTTTGAACTGCATGAGGCTTTTGAGTTTCATTGTTTATGTTAAGATATTTATATTAAAAAGGATTTGGTTACGTTGAGATTTCTAATATATTAAACTGATAAATCAAATCTTTATTATTTTTTAAGTTATATTTGTAATTTCATCTTAAGTAATAACATTTGATTTAGTGTAAATTAATTGTTTAAATTTATTTAATTTAAAAAATAAAGTTATGTTTAATTCATATTGTAGATTTGAAAATTTTATTGAATTAAATTTTCTTAGTCTATTTAAATAATTAAAAGTTAATTTTAAATATTCATACTAAATTGGAAAGTATATGAGATGTCAACCATTGAAATGATATCATGTGTCAAAGATGATAGGGTTCAACCAATGGAAATCATGAATGGAGCTTAGCGAACAAGTGACGCCATGTCGCTCCTAAGTGTGACTACGACTAATCAAATCAATTCGTTTTGCATATAAATAGAGGCCAAAGCACAAGAGGAAGAGGTCCAAAAATTCAAATGAAGGGCAAAAATTCAACTTGACAGAAGCTTAGAAGAAAGAGCACCAAATTTCTTTTAAAATCTCGAGATCAAGCTGCGAAGCCCTCCGAAGATTCTAAAGAATACAAATCCCAAGATCAAGCTGTGAAGCCCTCAAAAACTCCCAAATAGTCTAAATCCCGAGATCAACCTACGAAGCCCTGGGAAGATTCCAAAGAGTCCAAACCCTGAGATCAAGCTATGAAGTCATTGGAWAATTCCAAAGAGAAGAATCAACGGATTGAATTCTTGCCACAAGAATATTTCAGAGATTGTAAYACTTGTCTTATCAAATTTATAAGATAAATACACTTGTTATGCATTCCTTTTGGTTTCTTATTATTTTACAGACGAGAGATTYATATAAACAAACTTTGGCACGCCCAGTGGGACAATCTCTACCGTTCATCTCTTCTCTTCAAATCAAATCAAATCAAATTCATCAATGGTCCCCAAGAACAACATTTCGTAGGCTACACCCTTTAGATTTGCAACGATTGGTGCTGGTTCCAAATCAACCATGTCAGGCACATATGCAGGACCTGTGACACAGAATAGATTATCATCTGATGCTGGAAAAAAGTGGAGAAGTACTTCTCGGACAATCGTATCTACGAATACTCCAACACCATGTTCAATGATATTCCTTTTCAAGAAGGAAATAAGGGAGTTGATTTTGCCATAAGAACAACCATGTCCTTGTTGAATGCTGRAACCAAGTCACAAAYATCCGMGCAAGATGATRGTGAGTCTTGTGCAAACTTTGTAATKATTGTTCGCCAAGAAGATCTGCAATYAGAGAAGCTTTGTCGTGAAGATTCTACCACAATTTTATCTATCATATCAGTTATGATGATCCTGCCAYCATTGAAGAACAAATCACAAAGTTGGCCAAATTGGTAAAAGGACTTGAAGAGAGTTCCCAATGGCGAGATATCACTCTTGCTCGATTGTTGAATTGCCTCGATGRTACTASAGGAATAAGTCAAAKTGCTCTTTAGTGTACGAGCCTCAAYTGCACGCTACTCCTTGATAAGAATTAAACTGTCTGATGCCTAGACAAAAATTCAAAATGCTCCTAGTGTACGAGCCTAAATTGCATGTTACGCCTCGATAAGAGTTAAAGCTATCTATAAAACTTCAAATTGCTCCTTAGCGCACTAGCGTAAACTACATGTTACTCCTTGATAARAGTTAAAACTRTCTACAAAACTTTAAATTGCTCCTTAACGCACGAGCTTAAATTGCATATTASTACTTTAAAACTATCTATAAAACTTCAAATTGCTCCGTAGTGCACGAGCCTAAACTACATGTTACTCTTTGATAAGAGTTAAAACTATCTATAAAACTTCAAATTGCTCTTTAGTGCACGAGCCTAAACTGCATGTTACTCCTTGATAAGAGTTAAAAGTATCCATAAAACTTCAAATTGCTCCTTATTGCACAAGTCTAAACTGCATGATACTCCTTGATAAGAGATAAAACTATCTACAAATCTCAACAAATCTTCAAATTACTCTTCGATTACATAAGAGTCAAATGTTTAGTAGAGCGTTCAAAATTGATTACATGAGAATCAAATGTTYAACAGATCGTTCAAAGTTGAAGTCCAGCAAYGATTTGAAATCGAGACCCTCCTGCAGCAAATTAAGACCTCAAAGAAATCTAGCGCTTAAAGTCGATGACATCAAAGTYGATGTCCTTAGTAACAATAGTGTGAAATGGACCCTCGTTCTAAGTTTGTAGTCCATGACTCAAAATTGAAGCCCCTTCTCACTCAAAGTTGGTGCTTCATGACTTGAAACCAAAGCCTCTCATTGTCCATGACTTGAAATCGAAGCCCCTCATTGGTGTTGGCATTTCTTAGTTGAAATCAAAGTCCGTCCCTAATATTGGTGCTTGGCTTGAAATCAAAGCCCCTYATTGGTGTTGGTGCCTAACTTGAAGTAGAAGATGACTTCTTTCCATGGCTCGAAGTCGAAGCTTGATCTTCGAAGCGAGAACTAAAAAATTCAAATTTGAGAGTTGTATTAGGATTAGAAAAATAGGTCTTATCACAGCTCCAACATGTAAGATATGTTTAGATTATGATAGATTGATAAAAACGAGGGAGTTGTGTTAGGGTTAGGAAAACAAGTCTATCACAACTTCAATATGTATCAATATGTAAGATATAACACAACTCCAATATSTAAGATATGTTTAGATTAGGATTTTGATTATCTAAAATTAGATTAGGTAAATTCCGACTCAAGAAGATGGAGGAAGAAGAATGGGCCTAACGAATTGAAAGAAAATAAAGCCCAACAAATGGAAAGAAATGAGAGCAAGCCCATGAAATTAAAGAAAAGGAAAAGGACCATTGTTTGAAGAATGAATGGGGCCTAAATATTTTAAATACGRTCAAGAAAAATAACCCAAGTTATTGGACCTACAATATTGACCCAAATGACGTAAATTGAGTTGGAACTTGTCCATTCAAAAATCCATTTGCGAGTTGTACTVTGGCCAAGTTCCAGGGGACAATTGTTCCATAATCTATTTAAATAATTAAAAGTCAATTTTAAATATTCCCTTTAAATTGGAAAGTATGTGACATGTCAATCAATGAAATAATGACACGTGTCAAGGATGACAAGGTTCAGTCAATAAAATTAAGGATGGAGTTTGGCGAATCAAGTGAYGCCATGTTGCTCRTACATGTGACTTCGACCAATCAAATGAATTSTCTTTTTCTATGAATAGAGGCCAAAGCACAAGAGGAAAATGTCCACAAATTTATGTGAAAGGCCAGAAATTCAAGTTGAGAGAAGCTTCTCTTCAAATTTCGAGATCAAGCTGGGAAGCCCTTGGAAGATTCCAAAGAGTCCAAATCCCGAGATCAAGCTATGAAGCCCTCGGAAAATTCTAAAGAGAAGAATCAACGGATTGAGTTCTTGCCACAAGAACATTTCAGAGATTGTAACAYTTGTCTTATCAAGTTTATAAGATTAATTYACTTGTTTTGCATTCCTCTTGTTTTCTTATTATTTTGCAGACAAGAGATTCGTATAAACACATTTGATTTAAATATATAACAAGAATTAACTCAATATTACCTTATCACAAGTTTCAYTGCCCAAATTTAGGCAATCTGATACAATGTAAATTTTTTCCCAGTTACATAATTTACACCAAACACATATAAGAGAATATTTATTAGTTTCCTTGYTGAAATTCCCAGACCTTCCAAACAAATAAAGGAATTTTAAAAGATTTATATTATGGGGATTTTGATTCCAAATAATCAGATTCCAAGTACAWCTTTCCTTAAGCCTTGTTTAATTGATTACTCGAAATCAAAATCCAAGCAAAACCAAGCTTAAATTCTTAACAGTTTCAGTTAAGTAAACTCCCCCAATCTCATCAAATGTGGAATTTCTATTGTGAGTTTTAATGTGAATGTGTGTTTATGGTTAAACTTCAACTTCTATGGTGACTTCTAATGTGAATGTGTGTTTATGGTTGAATGTCAAATATGTGAATTGCTACTCATTTACATGTTAAATTATGTGCATTATTCAATTACATGGTCAACATTCATGACATATATTCATTGTTTAGAGCATSTTGCATGTTTATGAATCTTGAAATGCCTAAGAGGGGGTGAATTAGGCCTTAACAATAATTTCTACCCTCAATCAAAATAAGCCAACCAATCCAATCCCAAAATATGATCAATAGAAACAATAAGAAACATGTAACTAGCTATAATAACATAATTCAAGGTAATAACAATAATAAACAAGATTCAACAAGAAGGATATTTCAACTAAGCTTTAKCATATGAACTCAATATCCAAAAAAGATTCAAATGAAGCTGTGAGAGCAATATGAAAGTGAATCACTAGTTAGAGATATGCAAAATAAGGTGAAATGATAACAAGAGGCAAGAGACAAGAATTTCTAGTGGTTCGACTTCACAAAGTCTACGTCCACTACCTAGGATTCCTTGTATGATTTCAAACTATCAATATACTTGTGTAATTACATAAAGTTTAAACAATAATGATTGGTATCACACAGCCCCAACCAATACCAACACAAGAGAGTTGCACCATTCCTAGGGTTTTACACAAATAACATATAAATAAAGCTAAAGGATAATAACCAAATAATATCTCACCTCAAATGGATGAGTTTTATAATTGTAGCATGAATCGAATCCCTTATCAGGTAGATATTACAACTTGAAGATCTAATCAGTCCTTTGAAATAGTTTGAGTAAGTGAAATAAAGCTCAATAGATACATCTTGTAGAAATCAATAATTTTGCTCAACAGATGATTTTTAAGATGAAAAGATCAAAGATCTTGCAYTGCACTTGATRACTTAGTTTTCTTTCTTTCTAAAGCTTCAAAAATAAGCATATATAGTKTAAAAATGAGGCTTCTATGAAATAGCCATTGAACTAGTCATTGACACTAAATTTCAAAAATCCTAATCGCAAGGAYGCACCTCTCTGCATCCTAAAGTTTTTTCAACCTTCTGGACATCCATGGGCACAAGCACAAAATGTGCATACCATTCGTGGCTAAGGAYGGGGCTAAGAACGGTTCAATCCATCCGTGGCTTGCATTCTTGGCCATCAAAATGATAAATATGATTCTTTTAGGTGCAAAATGCAATAGTATATAAGGCTAGTGTATTTCAAACTCGTTTGTTATGTGAAAGAGATTTGTAAATGGTTTTGAAAATGTTTTTATGAGCTTTATAACCTTAGAAAAGATTCTCAAAGGGATTAGTCACAATAATGAAATAAAGTATCAAACCTTAACTATAAATTGACTAAAATGTCTTTAAGTCTTCAAAAGTTGTTGAACCCTCAATGTGYATTGGACTGGATGATCTATAACTTCTCCCTGTGAATTGTATGAAATGAAGTCCAATTGAATGTGTAAAATATTCTTGAACTTCATAACTATAAGAAGAACTTCAAAAAGATCATTAGTAATATTCAATATCTTTTTACTATCAAAATATGCGATGATCCGCCCTCCCTTAGGTTCCGTTGGGGTTGTACAGGCATTACCTGCCYCTTGGCACTAATGCTACAAGCATGTAAAACCTCAAACATAATCATCTAGGCTCAACAACTAAAGTTATATTTACAATCAAAATATCCTARAGCTTATACAAGGAGAAAACATAAATATGAGACACAGATATATATATTCRACTTTTGAAACCTCCGATTCTTCAAGCAGCGGATAATYGCATACTTATCACTAAACATGAGAAAACTTATRAGCGAAGCTCAGTGAGTCTCGTATGGATGCAAGATGAGTTTAATATCAAGAGCACATTTTCCCAAGTAAACATGAATGAAATAGTTGAAAAAATAATTGTCAAAAATAATTCAAGTAAGAAAATCTACTTAAGTAAATGTTCATTTTGTGAAAATTTTCAAGAATAAAAATCATGCCAACTGTGAACGATAATACTACATTTGAAACTCGTCAATTTCTAATAATATTAATCATTTCACATACTTTTACCATGGAGACAACGTCGTTCGAGGTCTAGTAATGCCAGCATTATCACCTCGTATGTACGTGAACAATTTGCAACCTTATCACTTCGTACAATCAATGGTAGCTGCTARCTAGGGCACAAGGAATTGCCTGTCCTTGGGTTAAACCTCCTAACTAGGGGTACGAACTGTCCACAATTGGATATGGATACCGAATGATGCAAACGTTTGCCCAATGCATTCTGGTCTGCCACCGACCACCCACTTGTTGGCCATTTGTCCACCGAACTAGTTAGTTAGAGCTCACCAATTGAGTTTTCAATTCTGATATACATCACAAATAGTGATTTCAATCCATCAATTCCATAAATCACAACGAGTGATTCCAATCAAGTTGTGTATTTTCAATAGSARCAAAAATGATTATAGTTTTTTAAAAGTCTCAATGTGCTACTATTTATGTCAAATAAGCATGCTCTGTTTCATGCTCTTCTTATAAAACAGATGGAAGTAAAACAGAATTTTCTTGAAATCATGAAATCATTTACCATTTTTCAAACATTGGATAAATATCTTCTAAAGCATTCGAAGTAATCTACAAATGCGTTTATGCATAAAAAGGGCATTGACGGGATTCACTTGATTTCACCTTTTCCTAGGTTTCTAGATAAGGCTAGGAACCTAAATCAATTCATACAATATCCTTAAGTAAGTCAAGATGACGTAATAAGGAATAGATCTAAAGCAATTTACTATCTGCTATAATATTTTCTCGGCGCTACACGGGAAGTTCRTTTCAGTTTCAAGGTGTGATTAACTTACCAGGTAGGGATTAGTGATAAAAGGATCTGAATATATAAAAGAAATGATTCTAGAAGATTCTGCATTTTTCTGGAATTGCTGAAAGAATTCAGAGAGTTATCAAATATGAATAATGACCTATAAAATTTGGTTCTTCTAGATTGACACTACTATATTGTTGAGGTTATAACTTCTGTCTACTTACTCAAATTATGCAAGATTAGTCCCAAAATGTTCCTAATATTTGTAGATTTTTAACCTTGTCTCTTATGCATAATTATTTAGCAAAACATCCAGAATTCACGAAGTAATTTGGTGTTCTTCCACCCTTCCTGACTGGCAAGGATTAAGTGAGCCGGTTTCAAAGATWATATCATAACTCCCGTTATACTCAATTTAAGCAAAATTAGTCTTAAAATACTCCTAAGACAATAAGGTTTAAAATAAATGAAATATATGCCAAAATCTTGCCAACACCCTAGGCTTTCTAGGGATATAACACAAGTAGAATTCCACTTAGTAATAGGGTAATTATACCTAAAATAACATAGACATTCATCTAATATGGCCAGAGAACAGTTTAAAGTTTTGTGATTGAAATCTTAAATTCTAGGAAACTTTAGTATGTGCCTTCTACATTATTTTACTCCTAAAAGTTTCAGCTTCCTATTTCTTAACTTAGATGTCATGGAAAGGTCGTTTTTCCACTTCAAAAYTGATACATAAACAGAGATAAAACAGCAAACCTTATGAGCATTCATGTCCTTTTATTTTTACTTCTTGCATCACTCTTGCTAGTTGTAAAACATCCTTAAATCTAAGTTCCATCCCTTATATCATGTTTATCGAACTCCTATCAACCTTAACTCAGAAGATTGCACCGAACACAWTCTTTATGTCCTATTTTTCCTTCAACAGAAATCACATACACAATCATCCTATTATTCATTCAATTCCAAATCATCATRCCATTGTTTTATTTTCAACAACCAAATACATGGTACTTAATTATTCCTTCCTATATCAGAACATCATGAAGATCATGAAAGCTATAAAATTAACATCACCTTCATGCACATAACTCAAATTATTCAAGACTTTTACAAGTGCTAAGCATATATCAATATATACTATACTCATGCTACTCATTGACATACTCCACGATTTCCATCTCTATCTACTACATGCATATCCATATCATTCTTGCATTTTCAAATCATAACTACACTTATAATCATAGCATATTCATATGATTTTACCGGATCAAAAAAGTTAACAAACATGGCCTCAAACAGTTCTGCATGCCGATCAAATAGATTCCTATTCAAGTGTGATTACTAGGCATTCATCAGCATATTCATACGGTCTCTATGCATATGTCATTCAAGTGTTTCCTCATAAGGATGAGCTGCATTTTTATTACTTACCTGGATGAGTGAAAGAAAGTCTGAATAAAAAGGTTGAATGAAGACTTCAATAAAGAGGTGGCAGGAAGCTTCGGTTCACTAAAAACTCTTCAAACTTCTTCTTGTTCGAAACTCCTTGTTTAGTAATGAAGTGTATTTGTAAGGCTTGGTATAAGCAYGTAGGATAGTAAGAGAAAGAGAATGAGCTCAAAAAAATGGGGAATGGGTCGAACAAACAAGTGAAGAAAAAGACTTCTTCTTTGGCGATGTTGCTCGGCTAAAGGAGGAGTGTGTTTTCTAATGTTTAGAGGAATGCAGCTGGAGTATTTCAGTCTAGTAGATGGGAGGGATTATAAGGAGGAGGATGGACAGAGTTTACTATGTTGTGGATGTGATAAAGTTGAGTTGGAATGGAAGTTTATGTGCCAAATGCATGAAAGAAGATCTGTGGTGGCAGCAGCTTAGTCGACGGAGCTTACAATGTGGAGAAGTTGAAATGGCATGAAGATCTTTGCCAAATGTAGGGGAGATGGTCGTTTGTGGTGGCAGCTTTCCGCAATGAGAGAAAGAAAGGCAGAAGGAAAGTTAAGCAGCTGCATTGCTTGCCATTTGAGAGTTCACATTCCATTTGAATTCCTGGACACTTGTAATGGACAGCTGCTAACTCACCCTAGCACCTTAACTRAGATTTAAGCACCTTCCTATCCTGCATTTGGGAGGAAATTTCAGCTAAAACTTGAGAGTGATAACTTGTCTTAGGCAGGAGGAATAAGGCTAACAGACTAATGAAGAAGAAGAAGACAAATGCAAATGATTTTCTTGATATCTAAAATCAATTAAACTACGGAGGAGGTCTTGAAATTTGAGATGCCAAGCTGAATTGAATTCGGCTGACTTACCCTAGGAATAGGACAAATTATTTCTGAAATTTCTCCACAATGTTTACATGCATCTGTGAGTGTTTTGGAATAAAATATGAAGTAGAAATTAGCTGAAAATTAGGGAAGAAAGGATCGGTTACACCCATGCAATCCTAAGACAACTTCACCACACGTCCCACATTCATAGGCTCAAGAATTTGCACTAGAGTTTGGCAAGATATAGGGAAGAGCAATTATGCATCATACATGCATGCAAAGGTGATTAAAATGCATAAGTTGGAGTAGCATAAACTTGTATAGGATAGGTATCATAATTAGGAATTTTTACTACATAGTAAACTTAGTCATAAAATTTATAAGAAAAGTTRTTCATAGATAAATTAAAGTATAAAAGAATTTGAAATAAATCTAATCTTTTAGAAATTTGTTTGTTTTAATTTGCATTCAGAAATCACTTACAAAGAAACAACTTGTATTCATTTAATACTAAATATTCAAGGCTTCTTAGATTTTAGTTATCACGAATTTTCTTATATTCATTTCCTACTTCTAATGAGTAATCAAGTTATAGGTAACAATTCTTGTTATGCATCCATAATTTAGTTCAGCTTCTTGTTCTATCCAAGTACTAGGTTTTAGGGTCTTACTAAATAAGAGTCTATTGTAATTAGGCACTCAACCTTAATAAACTCCCCTTTTTTATGACGACAAAACATTGATTTTGCAAAAGATTGATAAGATATAAGATAAACCAACRTAAGGCAATGAAAGTTATAAGGGAATAGGAAATAAGGAATTTGAAATATCTCCCCTTAGTATTACTTCCCTTTCCCCTTACTATAAGAATCTAGTCTCTTTTGCAAACTATTACACATAATGCYATTTAACAATGTAACAAAATAATTTTTCAACAAACCCAACAATAGCGGTATAGTTTCTCAACAACAATTATAATACCCGAGATTTCTTTTTATGAATTTTKGTTTGATCTTGTAAATTTTTGTGCCAACTAGGGTTGAAAATTTTATGTGGTTTATATTTTGAAATCTCACGTTTAATAAGTAAGGAAATATTRTCTGTGTCGAATAAGAGTCATTGGTTGGTTAGAGGCTCGACTCGTGGGCCTATTTATCTCTCAGTCGGAAGTCAGGCTTTTCATCGAAAGGAAGCCCGTTATATTTAATTTAAGGATATTGGGTTAGGTACGGATGGGAAGGCTCGAAAGGTTTTGGTTACGGCCCAAAATATAAAATTTAAAAAAAAGAAGGAAGAAAATATATAAAAAATAAAAAAAGAAAAAGAAAAACCTAAAGAAAACACGCACACGAACAGCRCCAGCCATCTTCCCTGTTTTCCAACACYGTTCATCGTCGCTCRTCAMCGCCGGTTGAAGTCAAAGGCTACTCATTGCCAATCATTGCTGCTCACTATCTATCCAATTCCTCCATGTCACTTYTTCTCCTTTGTTATRATGCTGTTTGTCGCCTCACACCGGAGTTCACCGTCATCGTCTGCCAGATTCRTTTGTCGCCAACTCTCTCTTCCTCCTTTGTTGTTCAATTCGGTCATCTCGGCACCAGATCTGTGCATCCTGTTGTTGTSYACTATCTTCTCTCCTCTGCAATGTGGCCGATCGGGTCTGYTTGCTGAACCGCAGCTCTTGTTCGCGGTTCCCCAATCTATACGCAGCGGTCGTCATACTGCTCATTGTACCACCGTCGTGTCACCTGCTCCATCATGCCTTCGAACAAGCAATTTCTTGGACCTAACACATCACGCTCGCAGTTTTCTCTATCTTAATATCAGATCTCAGCTACTCGACTACAGGAGAGTTCAAACACAGCACTCGGTTTTGCATGCCTGCTCCCGTCTAGAACGTTCTTGCTGGACTCAATCTGTGCGAGTCATGAACGACCTATCGATTGCTCTGCTACATCATGCACTACTGTAGCAGAGATGTCATACTTTAATGCGGAGTGAATTTATCATTAATGAGAATGTGAATTTTACTTACCGGAGGGTCCTTTACGTTTATGATGTCTATATAATTGCGCTATGGAAATCGCCTTACACCGGTTCTCAACGTCATCGGTCTGCTCACGACCTATTTTCGATTACAAACAGAAGTACCTTATTTAGTACTGTCTCTACTATAAATATCAGTTTATCAAGAATGTCTCTTACCTCCTTGTCACCTGTTGCTATGGCCAGATTTATCGATCACTCATGTACGTCAGTAAGTGTCGCCACGTTGTGGGAGTTTGCTGAAAGTTGATCAGAAACAGATGTCCGGTTCAGCTGAGTTCTTTGGCAAGAACAATTTACACTACAGGCTGCATCAGCGCACAGGCCGCCCAGGCTCTTATTGTGCATGCGCTTGAGCGCATGCCCACCGAACATGTCATGCCTGTCGTCGATACATGCGATTCGAACTAAAGGGTAAATGTTCTTGCTTATTAGATCTTTGACCGATCCCGTCTCGTCGCTAGGAGTAAACATCTACTGCTAATGTCTCCTACACTGACATGTAGCAGAGTTGTACTTACCTCTGAGTCGAGATCTACATTCATGAAACCATATGGCGAATTACTAGTCCGGATGTCTGCTTCGGGTCTAATATTCTTTGCTCTTTAGAGTCGCAAAGAACCCATACTGTCTATGCTGCGTCAGTGCCGCTACGACCTAATTTTGATTACAAAGAAGTCTATTAAGTACACTGTCTCAACTTAAATATTCAGTGTTTATCCAGAATTCAGTACTCCTTGTCGCCGTCGCTCTGCCCAGATTCGATCACTCATCGTCCGATTAGATGTCCAAAGACTGTTAGTCCCTTGCCGAAAGTTGATCAAAACAAATTGTCGTCAGCTGAGTTTTTGGCCAAGAACAAGGGACAGCAACAGGGCCCGACACTCAGCACCAGGCGCCCAGGCGCTATTGTGCATGCCGCTTGAGCGCACGCCCGAGAACCTATTACCCCTCCCGAAACACTTGGATCTCGTGAACTTAAAGGTGAAAATGTTAACACTTGATATTGGAATTTATGACTCGTACATAATTATACCCTGAAGTGAATTGGTAGGAGAACATAAATTAAGTTTAATACCCGAACGAAAGAGTTTAAATTGTACCCTTAAAAAGACGTGATAATTGGTAATGTGGGGACTAAGTATGGATTAATAATTAACAAATGACATTCTTGGAATAAACACTGAATATCTAAGTTGGGACAGTCGTACTAAATAGAATTTCTTTTTGTAATTAAAATTAGGTCGTTTCGAGCACCTTGACGTTGAGAACAGTTAAGGGATTTCATTCGCGACTTAAATAAGAACCTTTAACGTAAAGGACTYCGGGTAAGTAAATTYCCACATTCTCATTAATGTATATGTGTTGTTATTATAATTAAATTGCTCTTAGGTGAATTGAATGYGTATTGAATCTAAGTTCTATATAAGTAAATCCTCACATCTCATGTATGTAATGAATGAATGTAATTGAACTATTTTAGTTGCTCTAATATGTTGTGCATGGGATTGTATGTTGATGTGTGTAAATTGTGTGGAATGTCACATGTGTTCATATCCTGTATTACTTTTATGTCGAATGATATGTTATCATGTTTCATATTTTGTATTGTTTGTCAAATGATATGTTATATACAGTTGTATGCATTTCATGTCATGAGCATGTAGTTAGAATTCTACATCACTTCTGGCATGAGCCATTCACACATTTAGAAAGTGAATGGTTTAGGAAATGAAATTTTAAGGAAATTGTTAAAGTTTTGAAATTGTTAAAGTTTTCGGAAAGGAGTGTAAACCTAGCCATGAAAGATGTGAGTGGGAAATGGGGCGTGGGGGACCGGCGCACCCGACCCTACCCTCTTGGAGGGTAGGGAAGAATGTAATGTTCACCTCTTGGAGGTGAAAATATGAAAGGAAAACTTTTTGAAAAAGAAATGCTAACCGTTTTGTGGTTCTATCGGTAGGAATGGAATAGGGTTCCAAATAAGATGACCCACTGTAGAGCTTAGTGGCTAGGCGTTACACTCTAGTGAGCTCACGAACGAAAGGAAATGGAATGTTTTACTGCAAGTAAATTTTGAAGGAAAGGTTTTGTAAAGAATTTTGAAAAGGGWATGTTTGGAAGGTTTTTCATTTAAAAGACGAAATTTTATAATTTCATGACATGTARGACATGTTTATGCATTCATGCATGAGGTTTACTTACTGGGCTTTTTAGCTCATTCCTTTCCCTTATTTTTCATTTCAGATGATGTGTAACTAGATGGCGTGAGGAGGTCGCTTGTGGGCAAGCTATGATACCCTGAAACGTGATTTAAATTAATTTTATGTAGTAAGATAATTGTCCACTTGAGTAGTTTCCGCTTACTATTAAGTATCTTTTTGAATGGTTAAATTTCTTGAGGTTTTGGTGATTTTTGTTTTGAATAAATGTTGGGATAGTGAGGATTTGTTAAAACACATTTTTAATTCTTTTAGGTATTGTTGAGTTTTAAATGGATAGTTGATTAATTGCGAGTASAGTGATGTAATATTCTCAACTTAGGACARTTCCTAATCTGGGAGTRTTACAACAATAATTTCTCAATTGCATTTTCTCAATGGCATTTTTCAAGTGTGTATATAACTCAGATATCTCTCCCTCTTTTTGTGATAATCAAATAAGGAATAAGCTTTGGGAGAGGAGCACTCAATTCTTACAATTAAGAATCATTGCATAAGAAACATCAAAATCAATTAWGATAACATCATTAAAATCAAAATATCACAGAAAACATCAAGTAAAAGCCACACYATCTCAATAATCCAAAGTTAGAATTTCATAAATTCTTAAATAAGCATCAAGATACCATAGAGTGAGGTAGAAGTGAAAAGTAACAACTATTAGGTGTAATACACAAGAAAACCATAAAAAAGGGATCTTAAACATCAATTAAACAAAAGCATCCTAAACTACTTATCGATCTCTTCATTATCCTCATAGTCATTCTCATCGTCATCATCATCATCATCCTATGGCGGATGCTTGAAGAAGATTGGTTCATGTAAGCATAGAGTTGTCCYTGCAACTCAAAAAGTTGTGGTGCTAAAGCCATCCAATCAAAAATTGATGTTTTGAACAGATGATCTCATCTCTTAATGGTAGCAATGAAGCAGGCTAAGAGAGGAGCTAATGTGTCTCATGGCTTTTGATCATTACATATTTGCTACGAAGCTCATTGCCATGAGTAGCATTTTCATCTTGAGGTCTTCATCCATTTCTTCACTAGATTTGGTTCTTGAGAAAAGTTTGCAAGGACTCCTATTTTCCTTAAGTTGGAGCATTGAAGAGCTTCAATGGAAAGGGTTGAAGGAACAGTATCAAGTAGAATGTCAAAGAAGTGAAATATAAGAATAAGGATACGTTCGTAAGGTAGATTTCTACAACCGCTATCTTGGCTTGTTTCATCTCTCAACAAATGATGTCCCCAAAGCTGATTTGGGAATCAATGACAAGGTTGTATGCGAGGAAGATGCCACCATAAGTTAATCGAGTTATATGACCTTGAGAGCTAGGGATACAATTTTTTTATGATAGAATAGAGTACTTTATGTGGATTAGGAAATTGGCTAGCAAGAGCCTCTTGGGAATTGTTAATCATTCTACCTTCCAAAAAGATTTCACAAAATCTTCTCAAGTCAGAATTATCTTTGGGCCATGCATTCGATGGAGACCTATAGCTTGCACCTCTATTTGGAACACCAAGGGCAGTATTGATGATATTAGGTGTAATATGAAGGTCCATACCATTCACCCTAGTATCCAATCTAGCATAGGTGATATTAAATGATGCATTAGCATAGAGTTGGAAAATCATTGTAGGATAGATGGCACTTTACAAAGTAAGGATATTTTCCCACTATTGATTCCTAAACTTATCAATAACCCATTCAAATCCCTAAATCTTCAAGAATATCATTCTTTCCATGAGCAAACTCTAGGTTTACCTCTAAGAGTGGTGTAGAGTGATTGAGMGGCCTCATGATGAAAAGAGGATTGGCTTCCTCTTGATTAAAGATTTGACCTCTTGCTTGACCTCTACCTCTTCCTCTTCCTTTGCATTGGTGGTCCTTCCTCCTCTTGAAGGAGTTTTTATTTCAGCCATGGAAGATTAGAAGTTGTAATAAAGGAGTAGAAGAAATTTAGTTGGTGAAATATGGAGGAAAATTRAAGTTTGGAAGGAGGGGTTTTATGTTTGAGAGTGTTTTGGATGACGAATATAGGAAAATAATGAAAGAGAAGTGGATAAAATAAAGAAAGAGGAAAACTAAAGTTGCATCTGTGACTTAAATCGTGATGTACGAACATACCTTGCATCGTTGCCCTAGCATTCGTGTAGYATTTGTGATGCTACTGTCCACTCAAGGATGGTACCTTATGCCGGTGAGTGCCCTATGTTGCGTCCATAGGAAGTGTTTCGTTGAAAATCATAACTTTCCTACTACAAACAATTTGAATAACACAATTACATACAATGTAGCACATAATGGCAATCAATTTCAATACTTAAAAGATATCATATGTRCATGAGAAAGGATACAATCAAGACTTATCTTGAAGATGAGTAATGCCTAATAAATGTATAAGTTAGGAAAATCTCTCCTTGGCAAATAGTTTAGTAAAAATATCRGCAATTTGATCATCYGTGCTATGAATTCTAAGTGAATGTCTCTATTGGCCACATCTAAGAAAATGGTGTTTGATTTCAATGTGTTTGGTTTGAGAATGTTAGATAGGACTTCTAGTGAGGTTGATAGCACTGTGTTATCATAAAGAATAGGTATATCTTTGAATTCTAAAACAAAGTTAAGAAAGGTTTGTTTCATCCAAAGAATTTGAGCATAACAATTACTCATAGCTATATATTTGGCTTCCGCCATAGAAAGAGAAACACATATTTGCTTCTTATTATACCAAGAAACAAGAGTGTGTCCTAAGAATTGGCAATTAACACTAATACTCTTACATTCAACTTTGCATCCGGCATAGTTGGTGTCTGTGTACCCCATCAATTCTAAAGTCTCGATCCCAGGATACCACAAGCCAAAATCACAAGTTTCATTCAAGTATTTAAGAATACGTTTAATGGTGAAGATGAGATTCTTTAGGACAATACTGAAATTGAGCACATAAATATACGACAAACATAATATCGAGTCTACTAGCCGTTAAATATAGCAAAATGTCAATCATGCCTCTATAAAGATATTCATTTATAATTATACCCTTTTYATCTTTATCAAGTTTCGAAGTGGTGTTACAAGAAGTTCCTATCTCTTTAGCATCAAGCATGCCAAATCTCTTAAGCAATTCTTTAGCATACTTGGATTTGATTTATAAAAATCCCTTCCTTTGTCCAATTTCCTAGTCCAAGAARAAATTAGTTCATGCTTATTTCAAATTCATTTTGCATAATTTCATAAAATTCACTACATATGTAATCTTTTGTAGATCCACATATATTTGCACAAGTAAAATATCATTTTGGTCATTTATTTTGATAAACAAGGTAAGTGTCATTTTTTTCCTCTCGAAAAACCTTTTCCTAAGAAAAATCYGCTAAGCCTATTATACCAGCTATATGGGCTTTTTTTAAACCATATAAAGTTTTGGTCAATTTAAAAACATGGTTTGGAAATTTTTCATGAATAAATCGAGAGGTTGTTTCACATAAACTTCRTCACTAATAAAGCCATTCAAGAAAGACACTTTTAACATCCATTTGAAATAATTRAAAATTTTTGTCACAAGTAAAGCTAATAAGATGCAAATAGATTTTGTGGCACCCCCGCCATCCGCTAGAGTCCACTCAGGCCAAATGAGTCTCCACTCGATGCGATACAATCCATGTGAAAACAGCGAAAGTACAACTCAACAAAGATAGTAGGTAGGATTAYGAGCTTAAAATAAAATACATCATAGTAGACTAAGGATAGTAGTGCTGCTCTAGTACTTGACATTCTTGGCTCTCATCCTCAAAATCYGATGCCTCATGTTCTATGTYTGTTACTACAAAACAACACAGGAAATACTATGAGTGCTAGCTCAGTGAGTTTCRCCACGTGTGCAATGTGAGTTACAAAATRCATGTTCATGTATATAATAAAAACCATTATGTAAAGCTGTTTTCGAACAGTTTGATAAACAAGATAGYTGATCAGAGTTGTAAAAACATTTGCTGGGAAAATAAATTTCATGATAATGCACAACTATCATAGAGTAAAACTTTGGGGGTCTAGTAAGTACCATCCATTTCCTCGTGTTTATGTGCACGATTTTCTACCTTATCACTACATAACAATCARTAGTATTTTGCTAGTTAGGGCACAAAGGGAGTCARTTATCCCCGGGATYAAACCTCCTAACCAAGKGTAAGAGTGTCTATARTCAAGTCTGGGCACTGAATGATGCTACCGTCTACCTGATGCATTCTCGATCTGCCACCAGCCATACTAGGCGTTAGCTAAGGTTAGGCTCACTGTGATACTGTTCTCYGAACTAGTTTAAGAGGTACTTGTGCTAGGGAYCAGCCAAACATAGTATTTTGTCCGCTGGACTAGGTACTCAAAGATCGCCAATTGAATGCTCAATTCCAATATATATTATAATTAGTGATTTCCAATCCGTCAATTCAATCAATCAATTCAATAGTGATCCTAGAAATGTTTTCAATATAATTCAGTAAAACTCAATCAGTAGAAATCACAAGTATGTCATGCATGGTTTGAATATTTTCCCCTGAACATTTTTCTTAAATCAACTTTATAAAACYGAGTTCARTTCCAATAATTATTTTTTAGGAAACAAGATTCGATCAGGTCATAAAATAGTATGTTCAAAAACTAATCTTTCAGAAAATCATCCAATTGTGCAATCTTCGCAAAAAAATAATTCTAGAGGAAGKTTGAGATATATTTTCCAAATAAAATAGTTGACAAGGAATTCCGATTGAGCGTATGAGAATTTCTTTGAATTTCTTTGAATGTTATTTAGAATATGCTAAAATAAAACAAGCACATTCTGCAGTGTTTGAAAGTTAAAAGAACTCATTTGTGATTTGATTAATCAAAAATTTTATTGACTGTCATTTCTTAGAARCAATCCACRACAAATATCCTTAATAATATATCTCAATGAATCAAACCCAAGTCATAACCTAAARTTCCGTTTCACAATAACTCAGCTTTATCGTTGAGTAATGTTTTTATGAATAAAATTATTTTTGTAAAATAAATATTTTTTGAGCTGAGATCATATGATTTAAAATGTAAACTTATATAACTTATAGAATAAATATAGAAAATGTGTTTGATCAGAAAATTGTAGAATAAAAATGATAGGTTTAAAAGTCGATTTTCACGAAAATGGGCGGCTTGTAATGTTTGGAGCATTTCTCAACATAAAAACTTCAAGTTTCTTAATGAGATTGTGCCAAAATAATCCTAACACACCAAGGTTTATGATCATGCAAAAATAGGAACTTAAAAAGGTCCAAATAAATACCATATTCAAATAAAAATGCACAASTCATGTTCAATTGACSAAATTGACTATACTATAAAGATAAACTCATATCTTGAGTTTTATATRTAACAATTGGATGAAGTTAGTATTAAATTTTTTCTAAGATYCRTGGCWTTCTAAAATATATCACAATTAAAATAATACCAAGTAATCAGGCTTTTATGACGAGTTTAAATTGGACATATATTCTGGTTCAACCAGAATAAACCTAGCTATCAATAGTTAGGTTTCCTAAATTTTAACGTGAAACACTTAATCTCTAAAGCATACAAGAAATCCTATATTTAAATCATAACAACACTTCAATCATAATCTCAAAATATTCATGCAAGACCCATTCATTTCTCATGCATTACTTCCAATTTTCTTTTCAACMGAAAGCATCTACATCACATAGCAATGCTATATATTCAAGCCTAACATAGATTCAAACTTAACCATTCTACTAACCTGTAAATGCAGCAAATAATGGATGAAACAATGGTAGGCTGTGACTGTACAAAAAAGATGAAGTGAACGGCTTTTGATTGGAGAAATAAGACTTCTATTGGCTATTTTTGGAAGTAGAGAACAAAGTTGAGTTTTGAGTTAAGAAGATGAGAGAATTTTCGGTCAAGTGTAGGATGAAGTGAAGGTCAAGGCAAATTAATTTATAGAGACTTTTACGGAGCATTCAAGGTTCGAAAAAGAGAAGATGAAATGAAGAGAATTTCCAGCTGGGAAGAAGAATATCGGTTTACTCCTTGCAAAATAAAGGGAAAAAAAATTCAATTTGGTTTCTTCATTTCATGTGTATTTGACACCTGATTGGACAGCTGTCTAAACTCATTCCTTCTACCACCCAAGCTTGACAAATCATCAACATAGTTATCAATTTCCTAGCCAAATTTTAACAAGAATCGATGAGCTCATCTATAGGAATGGCAGCTGTAAATTCTGCTGCGGACAACATTCTTCTAGGCTAAAAACTTCGCTAAAATTGGACAGCTGTTGTTTCCTAAGCTATCTACCCTTAAAGCTTGACAAATCACCAAAATTTGCTGTCAAATTCTTAGCTAAAATGCTCATGCCCTCGGACAACACACAGTTAATAGAACAGCTATAGCATTCTTACTTAAGCTTCACCAAAACTGGACACCTATTCATGCAAACTCATGCAAGCTCCTTGACAAATACTTAACATGCATTGATCGGTTTTAAGGGTGAGTATTAAATCAAAATTTGGAGATCAAATGGCTGTAATTTGAAGAGGAAAATTGGCTAAATGGTGAAGAATAATTTAAATAAAATTCAGCTGGATTTTGAAGAACAAGGCTCGGCTGACACTAGCCTAGTATTTTGGTCATATCTTTGGTTCTGCATACTCAAACTATGCAAGACCAATCCCAAATTATTCCTACGATTCATACATAACCACAAGTACCTCATATACATAATTCCAACCTGTAACTAATGCGGAAAACACAAAGAAATTTGGGTGTTCTGTCAGTCTGCCAAAATAGTGTTGGCTAATGAGAGGTCTTAATGATTATGACATATCTCTAGTTAAACAAACCAATTCAAGCAAAATTGATCTCAAAATACTCCTAAGATAATAAAATGTCAACCATATATCACATACCAATTTTCAACTTACTTTTAAATCAGAAATGTCCCAAAATAATAGGTCCAAGTATAATGCGTATACACTTGTCCAGTGTTTTTGTAAGGTCCATAACTTATGATCTACTAAGGCTATGACCTTGGTTTTTGGCTTGATTTAAGCCTAAGAACTAGTACTAGAACATAGTTAATCAAACCCAAATTTTTACCATTAGCTCTTCATGCAAGGGTGAGGTTTTGGGTTAAGACTCAAACTAAAAGCTTGGCTGAAAATTGAACTAAAATAGAAGCTAATAAAATTGTAAATTGGCTTAGGAAGAGCAGAGGTAGAAAAAAAAATTTAGGTTTAATAGAATTTTCAAGCCAAGTTAAATTTTGGCGAGGAAGAAAATAGGATCAAAGCTGAAAACACTTAGATAATAGAATAAAGTTTTAAGTAACAAAGATGATATTTATTTAAAGGTAATTTTAAAAAAAAGGAATTTTTAAAATTTGATTAAGCCGAGATTATGTTCAAATTTATTCTAACCGTATAATTCTACTCGCGATTCTTAAACCAACATACCTATGTCGGTTTCTATTTGCTAGAAAATTCTAGGTCATTACAGATTCAAGTCTAGCTACGGAAGCATAAGTCTCATCATAGTCTATTCATTCTTTTTAATTGAATCCCTTARCAACAAGTCTAGCCTTATTTCTAATAGTAACAMCAGTCTCATCTAGTTTGTTTCTAAACACCAATTTTATTCCTATAATAGTACGATCAATAGGTCTTGGAACTAATTTTCACACTTTGTTCCTTTCAAATTGGTTCAATTGTTCTTGTATAGTAACAATCCAAAAATTATCACATAAGGCATCATCAATCGTGCTAGGTTCAATTTGAGAAAGTAAAATAAAGTTGTCTACAAAGAATCATCTAGTTCTAACACCGATGAATCACCAATAATATAATTTTTAGGGTGATTAGGTACATACCTCTATTCCTTAGGCAAAATTTTCTCTTTATTTCCATCCTTCTCACTATCCTCTTTGTCCTTTTCCATAGTTAGAGTTTGTGAATTTTGCTCTTGAGGATTGTTGTCCAACCATTAATTTTGATGGCATTCATATATATCTATAGAGGTTCCTACATCATCTTTTTCATCTATTTTCTTTCAAAAATGTTATATTCATCAAATACATGCATAAATTCTTCAACAAGTGTTCTTTTGTTATAAATGCTATATGCCTTTTTGTTTGAAGAATAATCAAGAAAAATACCTTCATCCGACTTTGTCATCAAATTTACCAAGATTATCTCTATTATTCAAAACAAAATAGTTACAACCAAATACGTTAAAATAAGAAATAGAGGGGATTCTACCAAACATCAATCCAAAAGGAGTCTTTCTGAGAATAGGTCTAGCAAAGCACAATTCATAACAATAACAAGCGATATTTATAGCTTCAGCCCAAAATACTTTGACAAATTTCTTTCACAAAGCATAGACCTAGCCATTTCTTGTAATGTATAATTTTTCCTTTGAGTTTTGACTTATTGCAAACCTACAAAAAGGATGAGATAAGGACTTTGGTACCCACGTAGTATTGCATTTTTTGGGGTTAGCAAGATTTCCCTTAATTCTCCAAATGGATTTCACTCCATTTTAATTTTTTCTTTTGACATTGTGACTTTATATCCACTGTTTCCATAATAAGTACAAAATACATTAGGCATATAAGATGTTGGAACTCTTGCAAAAGAGTTTGGCGTATGCTTGTGAGTATGTGTAACCTTTGTCATTTCCATAATAAGGAGAACGTTGAGTACCAACCAATTTGTTCAAGTTGTTTTAACCATTTGTGAACTTCACTACACATGCATTTAGGCCATCCACTTTCTTTTTCAAATTCTTATGTTCAACAAARTAGTATCAAGATTTTTAATTTTCTCATGCGATCTCTTGTTTCGAAAGATAATTTATCAATTTTGTCTTAGAAATTAATCTAAAACCCTTCTTAGAAATGTTCGGCGCAATTTAGGAAGTTTCAAATGTCCAAAATTTATGTTCTGCAGCTAAATAACGTGAATATTCTGACCACTGCACATGACTTCTCTCCCTTTAAAAAGGGGTTTTCAGCCATTCTTCTCAAGGTCTTTTGAACTTTTAGAGCTAAAAAGTCATTTGGGGTATTATGATTACAAATGAGTCATTTGGAGGACTGTACAATTGAACCTTGTTCAATAGGATCTAAATATGAAGAAAATTGTTTGGGCTGCCTTTGAAGTAAGAGAATTAATGTGATATGAACTATTGAAATCTTAACTTTCCTAAACGATGTGAGAATTGTTATAAAGCAAGACATAATAGGAAAAAACTACCCTAATCACTAATTGGATGGATTGAGAACATCGTATGTCTATTCATGTTTTTGCTTGCTTAGTTTGTACTTAAGGGCATATCTCCCTTTATCAAAAAAAAAAAAGAAAAAAATAATAATAAAGCCATACTCCCCTGTTTTATAACATTTGAGTTATGTGATTTCCAATTAAAAAGTTTAAATTATTTTTGCAAAATGGCACAAATGGTCAGCTAACAATTTAAGTTTCTTTAAGAATGACATTAAATTTTATTTATTTTTTGTTAAGCTTTATTTTTTTATTTATGTCTCATATCTACCCTTGTTATTATCATTTTTTCTTGTGATTTATGCTTGTCACCTAACTTTTATTTTAGGGGTATGATCATCATTTAAAGCTTTATCATATTATTAAAAATAAAAAATAAAAAGATAGAGGGAAATGGCGAGAAGGGAGGGCAATTGCTTCACTTGACCTCTTTTCGGAAATCAAGCTGCAAATAGCTCTAACTGTAACCCCATTGTTACTTTTGGGCTTAGCTCATTTCCTGAATGCGCCTTCAATATGAAGGGGCAAAATCGAATTGAGCTTTCTATGATATTATAATATTATATTATGATATTTGAAAAAAGCGAAAATTTTAATTGCAGGAGCAAAAGGAAGATGCGCTTTCTTTGAGCAGGTTATCCATCTTCTTCATTCATCTTCTTCTTCAGACTAAGAGTGAAAGGTTTGAAAGCTTCACGTCTCTGTGAAGAATAGCGAATCAAAAAAACTAAGAGGTTTCTTAAACGAAGCAATTCTTCATTAGCCSGAGCATTATTGATAACAAAAAGCATATACACCATAATTTCATCAAAGGCGAAACCCTCCTGTTTGGAAGGAGAATTTGGAGAAGAAAATAGCAAGAATCGAGATGGCGTTCAGCCCCCACACTTTGTTGTTGTGCCTTTTCCAGAAATCGATTGGGCTTCTTCTACTTTCAGTTCCGGCTTCTTCCAAAACCCCTTTCGTTCTACATTCCTCTAATTTGAGGCAGGTTTTCTTATGTTTATGAGGCAGGTTTTCTTATGTTTATGAGGCTTGTATTTACATTCAGTGATTAGTTGTGCAATATCCACAATTTTGTGCAATAATCAGCTCGTAATAGCTGAATTCAGTGATTAGTTTTGCAATGTCCCCTATTTGTTCCACTATTCAGTGTATTTATAGTCAGTGATTAGTTGTGAAGTTTGTGTAGTAATAGCTGAATTAGTTAATTCCGTGTTGATTTTAAGGTGAATTCGTTTGTGCCAATAGGTTGGTGCAATCTGTTTTGTGTTTGGGTATTGCATTTTATGCTATTTTTTAACTTTTCCATTTGGGTGCAATCTATGTTTTGGTTGCATTGACTGTTTTAGATACTTGGATTTGTTTGATATATCTGCTTGGGCACCTATTTAAGTTTTTGGTTGTTCAAGTGAGCCATTCTACCTGCTGAAAGAAATAGCGAGCGTCATCCTTCTCTAATCTACCCTTCTCTACGATATAATCAAAAAGCTCTCCTTCTYGCATGTATTTATACTTATTAAGAACAACAATTAAAAACTTATTATCATGGCACTGAGGACTTCATATGTGCATAGAGAGGAATAGAATTCTTGGCCTCTTCTGGAATAGGCAAAACGACAATGTGAATCWGGTCTAGATTGCAAATCACATATAATAACAGCAAGAAAATGACATTCATACAATTCAGAAAAGCAAATCAAGCAGCAGAAAATGATTTATTCTTTTGATCAAGATCTTGCAAGCTTTGTATAGAAACCAAGAAACAAGGACATTTTATGAACACACTTATACAATAGAATTTTTTTTTTTTTAATTTCTAAACAGTGTTCACCATAAGTATACTAGAACCATCATCATAATTAATTACCATTCATGGTGAGCACAACATCGTGCAGAATCCTAGAAGAGATGGCATGGGAGGGAAAAAGTAAAGATTAACKGAGAAATATTTAATTGAAACGAAAATGCAAAAGAATTAAAAAGAAAAAGAGAAGAAAACATGAACATGAAGTTGCATGCGTGARTGATCAAATAAGGCATTCAGTGTGGTTGATGAAAGAGAAAGAAGAAGAGATGGAGGAGGATATAGTCATATTCATACTTCAATCAAAGCTAATGGCTTGTATGTTCTTGATTATGGTAAACCGTCATGGTAATTAAATTTCTATTGTCATTAGAGGTAGTAACTCTTTCCAGAAATGCATTTTATTTGGACAAAAAAAATTTGGGGGGCGGGGGGGGTTCTGAAATGCATATGTAACAGATAATCTGGTAAGCTATTATTATACAAATAAGTTTTTGGCTATATATGCTGACCAAAATAAAGGCTTGAAAGTCTTAATTAGCTAAAAGGAATCTTCTTGTTGCGTTCCCTTTAATATATTGAAAAGTAGTAATTTCTTGGATGGATTGACTATTCTACATATGATCCTTTTCTCTTCCAGAGGTGTTCGTAATTTTGCATAATCTACAAGTTGAATTTGCAACCAAGAGGAAAACCTTTCACCATTTAGGATACTTGAGCAAAAACCATAACTCCTTATTCATCAATAAAAGAATTATGAAACTTGGTTGCAACTTAATATTTTTATAGCAATTTGACCGGAAATTTTAGAACCATGAATGGAATCTTGGTATGTATCCCTGATAAAAAAGATAAACAATTATTTCATTCCGTTGCACCAAATGTGTCCTTATAGTTAAGGAGGGTTTGAATAGTTTCCCTAGTATAAACATTTGGAATTGTTTGGCAGATAATAAACAAGAATAGAATAAGCATACTTGCATAAGATTTGCCACCTATTGTTATGTTTCTATCTAGTTCCTATTTGCTTGATGGATGACTAGGCACTCTGAAAATTTAGATTCCCATCATTAGAATTCAATGGTCAGCATTTCTAGAGCTTTGARTAAACTAGCATCAGAAATAGACCAAAATTATCATTAAATTATCATCTGGATTAGTTGGCTATAATGTTCCTTTTTATTTGTATTGGAGAATATTTGATCACTGTTTTCAATATTTTGTATGGGAGAATATTTGTACGGAAGATTGTTTTAGATATCTCGAGTCATGTGCTTCTAATTATTCGTAGATGCACAATATGCGCATACACATTAATGTTCACCYGAGGACACTTGATGCAGTATCTTGACGAGTTAGGCACAACATTGCTCATCCCTAGTATGGGATAATCTTGAGGATGTTCACGAGGTCACTGTACTTGTCAAACATATGGATAAGCCATTTATGCAATCTTACGAGGTGGCTACTGCTCGGACTAGAGAGTTGGTAGATATTGCTGGGTTTGCACGAGTTGCACGTGCAGGGTATCTCCAGTTCAACCACCCATTGATCACTGCGACGATCAAAAGATGGCATCTGGAGACGCACAATTTCCCCCTTGCGAGTGGTGAGGCCACTATTACGCTACAGGATGTAGCGTTTGTTGTGTAGTTTACATGTGGATGTTGAGTCAATTACTGGTGACCGTTGTGATCACACATTCGAGGAGTGGATGCCTATTTGTAGTCACCTATTCAGTTTTAGACCCGCCTGAGGAGATATTCAGAGTAACAGAATTGATATGGGGTTATTAGAGCGTTAGATGATTCTAGAGCTGGCAGAGGATGCAGATGATATATTCTATGCTCAGCGTGCTYGTGGCTTGATCTTTCTTCTCATGGGTGGTCTACTTTTCCGGACCACTCGAGGAACAAGATTTTACTGCATTATTTGATCCACCTTGAGGATTTGAAGACCTCAGGCACTCTTAGTTGGGGATTAGCCATGCTCGCTTATCTCTATCGATGCTTTTGCGTCGGCTCAGCTTCATYTCCCATGGCTCATAATTTTCATGGTGCATCTGCTCTTATACAGGTAGTAGTGACACTTGAATACCTCAGACACATTTTCTTTTCAACCTTTATTTGTAAAAATTCTTATTCAGTAKATGTGGGCTTGGGAGTGGATTCCTGTGTTGCGGCCTATTCTAACAGATATTCCACATGGGCTGATTTTCAAGAGGGCACCCCAGCTGCTATCTGGAGTTATTGGCTAGATTTACRGTGCCTTCCAATTCATGTCCTAGAGACATATCGAGATCAACTTGATTCCATGATGTCAGATGATGTAAATATTTTAATAATATATTTTTAATTTCTTATGTATTTAACGTTGTTAATTGGATTTTATATGTTTTTACAGTTTGTATGGACGCTGTATGACATTGTCATACCGACAATTGACCTTCGGTATCTTGAGGGCGATGAGATATGGAGAGGCAATGTTTCGCTTATATGCTAGGAGGTTATCGAGCATCATTGGCCATCGAGAGTGATGCGTCAGTTCGGCATAGAGCAATATGTTCAGCGAGGAGGTAACCATTATGACATTAACTTACATGCCACTGGTCTTCGTGGTTGCTGAGGGTGATCTATTGTTTGGTACATCCTTTCTTGATACTCCACTTCAGCCTAAGGAGTGTGATATAGCGGGCAGATTCAGTATTCAGCTCGACACAAATACTGGATATGTCAGTGATCCTCCTGAGAATCATACATGCAGTCTGAGAAGTGTGTTACCCAAGCTGATGGGGGAGATAGCATGGTTGAGAGAGTGATGAGGCTAGAGCTTTTAGACGATGTCCGCGGAGAGGTCGGGGGCTGGCTCAGCAGATAGATGACCAGCCAGATGACCCGCCACATCAGTTGAGGAGGATTAGGTGGGTCACTGATCGTCAAACTCCAGAATGATTTAGTTTGCTTGGTGATTTTTTATAATTAAGGTGATTTAGTAAAGAAACGTAAAACTCATATCATTATAGAACTTATGTTTTTATGTTTTTTGCAAAATTTAGTACGTGGTTGTTATTTTCTATGCAGTTGTTCATTTTGCAAAATTTAGGGCGTAGGTAGCCGATATTTTCTATGCAATTGTTGATTTTGTATCATTTTATGCTGTTTTTATTTTTATTGTATGGCTTTTGTTTGATTGATGGATTGTTGTGAAGAAGCAATTGCCCTGATCGTTTAGCGAACTGAAGAAGCATTTCAAAAATGCGCTTTCTTTGTACTTTTAAAAACGCTAGGGAATTTTACTGAAGAAAGTACAAAGATGACTCTGAAGGCGCAATTTCTATGCGACATAAACCAGAGTTCTGCTATATTTTGTTACTGGATATCTTGGTTGCTTCTTCCATTCATCTTAGAAGCTCCCTTGCAAGCAAGATTCATTTCTTTTCTTTTATCAAATCTGAAGAGCACTAGACAAAATACACAAACTTTTAAGTTCCTTCTTTGTTAAGGTCTCTATCTTCATTGTTCAATTTTAATTTTAGGGTTTCAAAATTGAACATGTTCGATTTATTTGTCTTAGGATTTGAAGATGTTGGATTTTATAAGTTGAATTTCTATGTGAGTACATATAATTAGTAAATTTATCTGAGTCTTAGGCTGGATTTTATATGTTGAATTTAAATTTACACGTTAGGTTTTCTTACGTTGAATTTGATTTTTGTTCCTACTTTTGATATTTAAGTTAATAGAGGTTGAGATGGRAGAGCCATTAAAATTGAATTTCTATTGGGATACACCCGTTGTTTCTGACTGGTATTGGCTCCTATTTTGATGAACCAATAAAAAAAATTTGGATATTGAAACAAATGATTAGTTATTCAGATTTGGTGCAAAAATTGTATGCTTATAGGGAACTGGACATTAATACAGCGAGGTTAAGAATGCAATTGAGAGTACTAAATATGTGGTTGGTGTTCCATATGTATTCTTCAATTTGTATAATTTGATGATGATGATGAAAATATGAAATTATTGCGGAATTTCCCGAGCAATTTTATGATGAAACTTGGTGCTTTTATATATGTTGATGTTGAGAATTTTCGCACTGGATGTGAGGTGAGGTAAATGATAGAGGAGCCAACAGACAAATTCAGATGGAGAGTCCAATATTTTATATTTCACAAAATGATGCTTGAAGGTATCAAGATACTGATTTTTCTCTCCAAATGCCATTGAGAGGTATGACCAGCAATATTCCCGCAAGTGTCTTTGTCATGCCTCAAACAAATTGCTACCAATCATCTAGCAGGAGYAATTCAATGTCAGCGATGGGGTAACAGTCGAGGGAGAACATCCRTCTTCATCTGTCACATGGCCTCCTCCACCTCTGCAGGTTGACCCRCGGTTACATCATCTAACAAATGTTACYCAAATCGTTACAGAAGGCCCCCCAATTGCAAATCCAAGGGGAWTTATGTATGTTCTAGGGCAAACATMATATTTAGATCAGGTGCAGCATCCGAAAATGAACCAACTAGTCTTGCAAATGATGCAAGTGATGATGACATTGCAGCAGGTAATTAGCCACAACATGTGCCCGCAACTGGTCCATCAAACACATTTGAAAACCGTGGATCTTTTCAAGATATGGGATCAGGYAAACAAATAGTAGAGGATACTTTTTATGTTTTGCTTAATTAGTGGTCTGAATAAAACTGTGATTTGCGATTGGAAATGAAGTTTGTAGATAAGAGTCAAGTTATTTATGCAGTTCAATAGTGGTCTCTTAAAGGAAATTGTGAATTCAAAGWTGTGAAGAGTAAGCCAAACATGCGGATTGCCCGTTGCAATCATCCGAGTGATGATGTACCTTGTTATTGGTACATTCGGATTATTGAGAAGAGCACCCATCATCAGAGACAGATTATAGTATAATGTCGTGAACATACATGTATGCCATGTATGCCAGCTGTTGTGAACAATAACAACTTAYGCTCATTGCTCCACATATTACGCACTTAGTAGAGATGATCCAAAAATACATGTTAAAGCTATCTGAGGCAAGGTTAAAAATGTGTTTTAGTTGGGATGCTCTTATAGAAAGGGTTGCAATGCACACAGATTAGCCATTTGAGCATGTCTTTGATAATTGGACAACAACTTTTCATATACTTCTATCCTTTATACAATCGCTGGGGGATGCAATCTATTGTTGAGTGGAAGCATCTTGAAAATAGCACTGATGATGTGAAGGTTTTTTATTGGCTCTGTTRGCCGTGAATTGAAGGATTTCACTATTACCAATCAATGATCTTAATGGATGGTATTCATTTGCAAGGGGCGTATTGGGAGTTCTTTTGGGTGCCAATTGTTGGGATACAGATAACCATGACTTTCCAATTGCTTGTGCTATTGTAGATGAGGAGTCATTTGYGAGTTGGGGTGGTTTCTTAGTCTATTAAGATCCCATGTTGTGCTTGAGCAACCAATGTTCTTAATTTCCGATTATCATAAGGATATATTGAGTTYGKTGTCTCGACAGAGAGGGTGGCAAACCCCTTTGGCGATTCATAGGYACTTTTTACGTCACATAAGGGAAAATTGTAATGTTAAAATAAATAAAAAACAAAAACCTAGTAAAAATAATGTACAAATGGGGCACCGAGCCTAGGGAAAGAAAAAATTATGGCTATCATGGATGAAATCAAGATTCAGAGTCGTGCTATGCTTGATTAGTTTGCTACCATTGATCGCGAAAAATGGACATTAGCATACGACGGGGGGTACAGGTGTGATTGCATGACAATAAATTTATCTGAAACGTTGAATAGTGTACTAAAGAATGGTGTGCCTTGCTGATCAAAGCAATGTGGAGATGTTTTTTGCTAAGCTTGTCAGACATGTTCTTGAACGACACAACTCAGGAGCTCATTATAGACATCCATTTCCCCCAAGGATTTGGAAGATTTTTTCTCAAGATGAAGCACAGTTATGTAGTCAAATTGTGACAAGACACAATTCCGAACTTGACATATATAGTATGAAGACTCCATTTAGGGATGATGGAAGGGATAACAAGATTTACATTATGAGAATGATAGGAAAATGTTGTACTTGCAATAAGTGGTCAACATTTGAAATTACATACTCACACTATATTTGAAGTCTGTCATGAACGAGGTATGCTTGCTGCTAGTCTAGTAGATTAATTTTATTCAAAGACATGCTATCGTGAAATATATCGAGATAACTTCTACCCAGTTACAAAAGAATCATTTTGGAAGGCTTCACCATTTAATCTTATTCATTATCCACCAATTACAAAAGGAAATYGTCGAAACTACCTCCAAAATGCAAGGATTACATACAACATGGACTATTCAAATCCCGACTCCCTTAGTAGATGTGATAATTGTCATATATCAAGTCACACACATAGAAATTGTCTTGGTCACAACATGTGCGCTACATGATAAACATTGTCTTGTTATTTAAGTATTTTCATTAGTTGYATTTAAAAATTTATGATGTATAATAATAATATTTCTAATTTTAATGGCATTTTAGTGTGAATAATTTTGAAATAATATTGTTGTGGATTTCGTTGTTATTAATTTGTTATGACTGAATATTGTATTGTTGAGGTAAGATATTTTGTCATATTTGTGTTGTGAATGTGTTTTTCACGTTCTGTGCCAAATTTGAGATGTTCTAGACGAGRGCTCATCTTGAAAATGGGCCTTCGATGTATTACGACTTTTAGGAAATTCAAAGAAAGCGGAAAAAGGTTATGTTTTTTCWTTTAACTGAAAGCGCGTGTTTGAAATGAGCTTTCCTTTATAACTTGAAAGCTCAATGYTCTAAATGAATCTTCCTTTCTTTTTACCAAATTAAAATTTTAATAAGTGTTGAAGGATTTTGAGTTCACAAAAAAAAGCAAAAAAGGTTTTTGCTTCTTCTAGGTGAAGAACCAAACTCTTGTTTTAAATTTTTAATTCGTAAAAGAAGTTATTTTAATTTGCGCCTTTTAAAAGAAAGCAATTTTGATTTTTGCTTAAAGAAAGCATTTTCATTTTACTTCTTCAGTTCTAAAATATTATAAAATAATATTAAGAAACAACAAAAAACACAATTCGATTTTGCTTTAGCAAATGAACTAAGTCAAAAGTGATAATCAAGATAAAATTAGAGCTACGCGCAGAAGCTGAAGGGAAAGATCCGAAAGGCCAAAATGTCCGAGGCGCAAGAARGAACAAACGCAAGAAAGTTTCTGGAGAAATTAAGGAAGATCCAAAATTCAATAGCGCCAATGCAAAACCAAAACGAATTCCCCACATAGTTAATGATTGCTAGCAGTGAACAGAAAACATCTCACCTTTGTTCCTTGACGCTATCAGGAACGCTCCTCCGGTTTGGGTTGGGGCCGAAGAAATCAGAGAAATTTTGGAGGCTTTCCAAGAACGAGACGAGTATGGCAGATTGGTCCTACCCGATTGGAATTCCGATTTGGGACCTAGTTGGAGATATCGACGATGGCAGCTCGAAGAACGAAGAAGAAGAATAGAACAGAACAGAATAGAAAGTACGAAGCASAGACAGAAAAGAGCAGATATGGCTGCYGAGATAGAAAGCTTTGGTGCAGCGAAACGTCCTCTTAAATGGTGCCGTAATATAAATAAATATTTAAAAATAATTAAGTGATAAAATAATTTGGAAAAAAATGATTGAGTGATAAAATAATTTTWAAAAAAATCTAATGACATTTTTAAAATAAAAAAATACTTGACTGATAATGTGTACTATTTTCCCCATTATTATTTTTCCTTGGTTTAGTTTGGAGCAATAATAGTTTTTTATGGTGTTTTTAAATAATAATTAAATTTTATTAGAGAAAGATGTCAATTTCATCCACAAAATAGTCAATACACGCTATATAAATAAATTTACATTCTAAAAATATATAAAAATAGATTTTAGGATGGTAATATGGAGTTGTCTTTTTATTATATAAAAATATATAGAAAATTTAAAAATTGTTAATTTTCAACTAAGAGAACGACCCCTATATTAATGTGTCTTCAGTTTGTTAGTCTAGTGAGTTGGTGTTGTTATAATCCTTGACCTGGAGTTGATGTTTTTAGTTATACAATCTAGTAAACTACTACACCAAAATTTAAAGAGGAAATTCTATGAGAATGTATGTCCTTATCAATTTCCTTATATTGATTGTATAATTGTATTATACGTTTGATATTATAATATAAATATTTTTTTAAACATATACTATTTACGTACACGAGCCAAATTAATTTCTTTATATGTTAATAGATGATCCTTTAATCGTATTGATTAGTTTCCTAGTTTTGATCGATTAACCCTTTCCACTTTCTTTAACATGTTGCTATATTTTCAGAGTGATTTGTTGATCAAATTCTTCTAACTCATCTAGTTAACAGAGAACATGGTATCAGCAGCCCCAAGCGTACCCATGGGACCTGGTTTAGTTTTCCTAMAAATACAAACCAAAAGTTGATTGAACGCCTGGCTTTTTTCCACAGTTTTATTGCCCATCCCTTCTCCAAGAYAATATTACAGTAAACAAGCACTTGCTCTGCTATGATCAAATTCAGAAACTACACAGATAGAAGTTGACCAATAAGAGAATGATTTTAAAGATCTATAAGCACTAAACTGYGTGAGAAATGTAGACCACRTAGTAGTTCATTGATTCTTACCTCAAGAAAGAATACTACGCATGAAAAAAATACTGTGACTTACAAAAATGTGGCATGACACCTAATGCTCCAGTTTCAATCTTCAAGTTCTGCTTCATCAGAAAACCAGGAACTTCGTAATTTCACTCTTCATCAGTCTATCTTTACTGAAGAGTAAATAAGCCTTGTGAACCAGAGGCAAGCAAAGAAGCCGATGGTTCCAGTTAGCACAAAAAATGCATATGAAGCAATTAGCATGTATCCGAAATACAGAACCCCAGAAACAGGCTTAGTAATCTCAAGTTTGGTGAAGAAGTAGAAAGTGGCGTAGAGAAAGAGGTATAATGCTGAGGAGCCTGATGTTAAATATGACCTCCACCACCATAAGTAATCCTCACTACATAGTTGGAAGTAACAAAGCACAATGGTTATTTCAGCACAAGTAACAATGAGAATGATGAAAACGATGAATAGAAACCCAAAGATGTAGTAGAACTGATTCAACCAGATTGAGGTGAGAATGAAGAAGAGCTCGATGAAAACAGCTCCGAATGGGAGTACGCCACCGATTAGAATTGAGAAGATGGGATTCATGTACCAYGCCTGCTCTGGGATCTGCCTGGGTATCTTGTTTGTCTTAACAGGATCCTCAATTGCTGGCTTCCTGAATCCTATATAACTACCCACGATGACAAGTGGCACAGAAATTCCAAACCATAAAAGTACCAAAGCAAACATTGTGCCAAATGGAACAGCCCCTGATGACTTCTGGCCCCAGATTAGAGCATTTAAGATGAAGAAGATCCCAAATACGGTAGCTGGGAATAGGAATGCAGTCCTCAGAGCAATTCTTTTCCACTCTGTTCCTTTAAAAAGCTTGTATAGACGGGCAGAGGCATAACCAGCAAAAAGACCCATGAAAACCCAAAGCAGTAGCATGGCTGACATAAGTCCACCACGGTTAGAAGGGGAAAGGAAACCAAGGACTGCAAAGATCATAGTGACGAGAATCATCCCAAAGAACTGCACACCAGTTCCAGCATAAACACAAAGMAAATCTGAGTTAGTTGGAGGCCTGAAAACATCAGCATGGACTAGTTTCCACCCTGTTTCTTCCTGGGCCTCTTCCTGCGTCTCAAGTTCATTGTACTTGGAAATGTCACGGTAAAGTGTCCGCAGCATTATCATTGCCACCATACCAGAAAGGAAGAGAACAATCATTAAGGAATTTACAATTGAGAACCAATGGATTTGATCATCACTCATTAAAAGATAGGTATCCCATCTTGATGCCCATTTCACGTCACTCTCCTGAAATTCAGAGGATCATAAATGTTTATATGAATCTAAAATTAGGAGGCTAAAGTACATCGATAAACAGTTATTTAATAAGATGCAGTTGGACCAAAAGATCATTATACATAAACTAGCAATCTAGACTAAGTGTCCCAGATGTTAGAAATTTCACGTGAGTCCAACATTCTCATGAACATATACCTGGAAATCAACATCATAGGTGAATATGATCTCTTGTTTATCCTCAACTTCTTGGAGATCATTTGAGCCAGTAACAGTTTTTTTGGCATGCGGATCACATGTAGTCAAGCGAGTATTTTCACTCCATGTTCCTTCATATTCATGCTTGACACTGGATAAGTGTGACTACTAACTCATCAGCAAATGTCAAATTTGAGCCAAAAAAACAAAAGAAAGAAAAAAATAATAAAACAGGGAACTGGGATCCTCAATACATGACCTAGAAGATGAGGAGAGCAATCAGAAGAAGCAACCTGAATGGTTTAACTTCAAAACCAACAATCCTTGTGGATTCAGTCTGCACATCCTTATGGTACTTGACAGTAAAGGACAAGTGGTTATGAATAAAAGCTTTCTCATCCTTGCTCTGCACATAGTCACATGGTGAGTAATTGGGAAATTTGTGCAGAAGATACCAAAAACTTTAAGCTGATAATTAACCAACTTACCCCTGCATATTTTGCTTTAAGCCCAACATGAAAACCAAGCTGATAGAGAGGAGGAGCTTCTTGAACCAACTTCTGAATTGGAACAACCAAAGGGAGATTATCAAGGATCCTGCCACATGAAGTTGTAGAGTTATAAGATAGATGAAAAAACACTAAGAATCTGAATAAAGCCAGAAGTTTCTATTATAATATATTGACCCACATATTGACACGGTACTCATCTTCAATCTTATCTYTAAATTCTTTTGCCGTAATTGCATCTAGTGTCATTCGACAAACAACATGGCACAACTCTGGCTCTCTCATTCTAAACTGTAAAACCATCATGTTAACAGCAGTTAATGACAGTATTAGAGGAAAATCAGGACGCAAATTTCAATTATATGAAACTGACCATATATGGAGAGTTCTCTATGCGATCACCACGGAGCACTTCACCAAGATTTTCTCTGCTATCAACTATATTTTCTGGACGACAATATGGAAGAGAATAGTATGAATAGGGAAGCTGAGTCCTTATAGAAGTTAATTTGTTTACTTTCACGTTCAAAGGATCCCCCTGTAAAGATAACATCAGACTAAAAGCTGAGTCCATGTCACAGAAGACTTTCCTGAACACCAAGTTTACCAAATAAGGAAAAAAAAATATAATAACAAAATATGAGACAAAGGAATGCTAATCAACCAATCATTATTGAAATCTATCTCAGTTTAGGTTTTTGCAAAAGCATTAGAATATTTTCATAAACTGAGGTTGGAAAAGTCTTTGAGGCATTTTTCACTAGYCCAATTTCTGAACTAATTTATTCAAAGTTGAGAAACAAATTTAAACAGCAATATACTTTAATGAAAGAAGGTATCGTAGAGAAACTATGCACATTATCTTGACAATTGGACTTTTTTGTTTACATTTCAAGATGCATTCAAAGTTTATAAGAACTTATGCAAACACCAATTCTATATTTGGAGTGCATGATTAGAAGCACACCAGCCTAAAAACAAAAATAAAAAGGAAGAAGAATCTGAGTAGAAACGAAATAAGTTTTCAGGTGCTTCAATGCGCGACATTTCTATCAGCGCTTGGTGTATTGGCTAGCCTGCCAATGTGTTATATGTCCATAAAGTAGAAAAAAAAAAAAAAAAGAGTAATTTTCTCTCCCTAGACATTCTTGAAAAAACAAGAGACATTACTAAAGAAGTTCCATTCGGGTTATGATTTCCATCAGTGTTTGAATTCGTATATGCAATAGTTTACTCAGTGGCCTTATACCATTTCGGCTTTACTAAAACCATTTATGACATGCGTCATAATGCCAGTAAGAAGCGAGTTTATGGTTCGACTAACCAATAGGCCTCTCCATAATTATTTAAGAAAAGAAAACAAAAAAAAGAAGAAGAGGTAAACTGTCTAATGGCCACGTTATGCACCCTAACCAGGCCAGGACCAAGTTCCCGTCAAGTTGAAAATCAGTTATCTCAGAATCAACAATTCAAATATATGTTCAAACTTCCAATGTGTTTTTAGCTTCAATACCAAATACAGGACCCTAAGAGGAAATTTCCAGCATTTTGTGATGGGAAAAATTGTAACTGTGCTGCAGAATACRCTGTCTGGCATATTCCTTCCTATACACATGTCAAACGGAAAAACTAAATAGGCCAGCAAAATGAAAATCTTGTTATTTGTCATTAGGCTTTATCAATTACAKAACAACATTTCTAATGAAAAATTACATTATGAACTAAGTTCCTCCATCCATTTTCAAGTTGAATCCTCCTGAAACAATTATCTCCAAACAACAGATATTAACACTTTAACATATTAGTACATTTTTCATTCCTAATATATTTAAAATTAGATTTCACCTGCTCACATTACTACAACCTTTTTTAAAGTAAACATCCATTCTTTTGTTGTGTAAAATTTGACCACTAATATACTTCGTTAGTCCTAGTACATCYTGGTTTAAGTTCCCTTTACAACCAAAAAAATCATAAAGGACACTTCCATTTCACTTGAAAAAAGGAAATTAAGAACAGAATTCCTTTCAAATTCAAAATTTAATAGGCAAATACATTAATCAATCTCTACATTCTAAATTGACCATTAAGGAGGTTATCAAGAGAATTGCGGACAGCAGGATCCAGATTCTGATTGTCAAATACATACAGTCCGGATAAAGAAGAAGAATAGAGAAGCAACAATGTATGAAAACCGCCCAATCTAATGCAATGTACATCTAATTTAGAAAYATTCGACAACAAATGGATTGTTATCCGAAAACTTCAATATGCAAACGTAACCCCTATATACAGAATCAAATACGAGAAATATGTATTAATGGCAATTCAAATACCGAATGGAAGTCTTCGGGAGCAACACCAGGGAGGTAGAAGCAATGAGCGTTGTGAATGCAGAGTAACAAAGCAATGGCGAATAAGATCAATGCTCTGTACATCATTTTCATTGATCCACCAAATCTTATCATTGCCTCCTAAGATGATTATCGCTCATTCACACATAGACGCGAAGAAGAAGCACTCAGATSCACATAGAATGAGAATGGAAAATGGGCTTCTTTCGTTTTGGCAATTCCTCCTTTTGTGTAGATTTGAATATTTGCTAAGTAGTGTAGTTAAAGTTTTGTTTCCCATTTGGTGGMGTGTCGGTTGAGTTCTGGTTTTCTTTCAACCGTTTTTGAGACTTCTTTTTATTTATTTATTTATTTAGCATGACCAAGAGACATTTTTATACTCCATAAAAATATCAATATTTCTAATYAATAGTAATCAACTTCTTATGTTGAAATAGTAGAAGGATTCTCTATTGGTCGAGATTGACAAATTTCTTTCAATTTTTATTTTGTACAACTAATAATATTTTTCAAATTTAATCTTTTTATAATATGTATACTAGAAYATTGTAGATTTGTTTTTATTAAAAAAAGGTTTCACTGTTTCAGATGTATTTAAATTTTGTGTATTAATTGTAAATTTCATTACTTTATACTTCCTCATTTTTAGGATAATTTGTCATCCTGACTCAGATATAAAATTGATTTAAAATTAGTATACTATCTCTGCTCTTATTTAATTGTCACATTCAAAAAWTTTAATTTTCATATTTTAAAATACTGGACGCGTTATAAAATTGATGAAGTATTTAATAAACTTTTTCAAATTTATTCTTTACTAATAATTTATTAACCTTCACTAATTTTCTAATACAACTAAACTGTCAACCCTTAAAATTTCATAATTAATTACTACTATAGCATACATTAGAATTGAAAGACTTCTCAACCACAAAGCATATCCCAACTAATTCACAGAGGAACCAAGAGAGAGAGAAAGGGAGGGGTAGAGAGGGAGGGGGAGAGAGTGAGTGAGTGAGCATTAATGATGGAAGATATAAATTTATTAATGAAATTAAATAGAGTTAGATTAGTCATTTTCATATAATATTATATAGATTTAAGGGCGGGGTAGTATTAAAATAATATTTTTATCCTTGTCTTGAAAAAAATGATTAATTGTATGAGAAAAATGATAAAAAATGAGAGAGAAGAAGTTGATTTTGTAGGTTGAATTAATGAGTTTGATTTGAAAATTAAATAAGGGTGAGGACAGAAAAAAGAATTTAATTATGTCTTGATACATGAAATGTGACATACTTTAAGGCTACATTTGGATTGGAATTCTTTTTGAATTTTTGTCATTTTCCACCAAAATCTTACTGTTTTGCTTTTTAAAACAAAAATAGAATTTGTAGTCATTTGAAATCTTACTTTTTTTTTTTGTTTCAAAGGAAAAAAAATTCAAACAAAAAACTATTTACAGTAAACTTTTTTCAAAAAAAAAAAAACCAAACTTCTTTCTCTATTTCTCATAAATTTCTCCTACCCAATACACCCACTGTTTTTTACTGTTCTTCACCAAAAAATTCAACCTGATTCTAAAATCTCTGTTTTTGTTTCTACTATTCATGAGTTGTTCTTCACCTTGTTTGTCTGGTGAACCAAACACTCTTTTTGAATATTTGTATTTGCTCGTATGTTTCTTCTTCTTCTCCTAGTTACTTCTTATCAAACATTTATCTAAAGATTCATAAAACATTAGAAATCTTTGAATTAGAGAAAATGAAGAAGAAGAACCACATTTGTGTCTCGTAAAGGACGAGTTACGTGCAACTTTTATCACATCCCTTATATAGCTGTCAACCTATGTGGTGATAAATATACTTCATCTCAAAATTGAAGAGGTAAATTTGTTTACACCTTCATTCTCCATTTTTGTGTACCCGATTGATTGGAGAGTTCTGCACCCATTGCATCTAGCTAGGGGAAGACGTATGCAGATCGACTTCYATCATAGTTGATTTCACTACTTGGGTGATGATAAATTTACTTCATGTCTCCTTGAAGAGGTAGATTTGTTCACATCTTTATTCTCCATATCTAAATTTGGGTTAGTGTCACACCCCCAGATTAAAAAAATTTATCCTAACGTGAGAATGTCACCATTTAATTACTGACATTAATTTGCAGAATTTTGAAAGAATAAAAATCTTGAAATTCAAAATAGAAAAGAGATTTATAAAAATATCAGTAGATTTTCCTCTGTAATTTCAATAACTACTCCCTGTATACATTCAAAAAGGTTCTCAATATTTTCAACACCCATAAAGAACATACATTCCAACCCAGCAAACAACCAATACGATAAGTAATATTTTTCAACAAATCCCTTACCAACCTAACATTTATTAAAATRGAAATTTGTAGAAACCAAAAGAATTTAAAGCGCGATAGGCTAAACTAATAAAAAACGTCTTAATAGTAATACACAAAAATCATTCTATCTTATTCAATAAAATTTATTTAGAAAATGCTTCGGGGTATCATGGCTTGCCCACAAGCAACCTCCTCGCACTATCTGGCTACACGTCACCTGAAATGCAGAATGAGAGAGATGGAATGAGCTATAAAGCTCAGTAAGCGAATCTCATGCATGAGTGCATGAATAATGCCCTACATGTCATGAATTATAAAATTCCACCTTTTCAATGAAAATTTTTTAAACATTTYYATTTCATAACCTTTTTATAAAATCCTTCCTTTCAAAATGTATGACTTGTAAAACCTTTTATTTCATTACAGTCGTGAGCTCACTRAGTGTAACGCCTAGCCATTAAGCTCTGCAATGGGCCATTATTCTTTGGAACCCGATTACATTTCTACCGGTAGAATCACAAAGCGGTTAACATTCCTTTACTTTTCCTTTCATCTTTTCACCTCCAAAGAGGTGAACATTACATTTCTCCCTACCCTCCAAGAGCGACAGGTGCGTCGGTCCCCCATGCCCCATTTCCCACTCACATCTTTCATGGCTAGGTTTACACTCCTTTACAAAAATTTTAACATTTTCCTGAACATGTTACATTTATAAAATTCATTCCTTTTCAAAATTCATTTCCTAAATCATTCACTTTCTAAATGTATGAATGGCTCATGCCAAGAATGATRTAGAATACTATAACTATATGCCCATAACATGAAATGTATACAACTGTATTTAACATACCATTCAACATAATAACGGTACAAAATATGAAACACATGAAAACATTCCACACAATCAACACATTTCATAACACAATCCCATACCGCCACCAAATAACACACAACGAAAGAGATAGGCGGGTATGAKGATYTACTTGCATAGAATCTCATATACAACACATTTAATTTACCTAAGGAATTTAAATACATCAATTCATATGTGTTAGTGAAAGGAGAGAATTTACTTACTGGGAGTCCTTTACGTTAATGGTTCTTATTTAAATTGCGAAAATGGAATCCCTTGACCATTCCCAACATCAATACGCTCAAAAATGACCTAATTGTGATTACAGAAGGAAAGTCCATTTAGTACGATTGTCCAAGCTTAGATATTAAATGTTTATTCCATGAACATCATTTGTCAATTTTTTAATTCRTACTCTATTCCCACGTCACCAAATCATCCCAGTCTTAAAGGTACAATTTAAACTCCTTAACTCGGGTATYAAATCTAATCTATGTTCTYCCACCATTTCACTTTAGGATATAATTACATAGGTCATAAATTCCAATATCAAATAATAATATTTTCACCTTTAAGTCCACAAAATCCAAGTATGGYGGAAGTGSTGTTGCGCCCTGGGCGTGTGCTCAGGCARCGCGTGCGCAATAGCCCAGGCGCTTGCTAGGCGCCTGCTATTCTAGAAGTCGGCGAACAGCACCCCTTTGATAAACAACTGAGCAGCAATAGAGCAAAATCCAGTCCATCGTGAGYAGAAAATCTCAGCCGCAGACAGTGAATCTACAACGGCGACATTAGGCGACACRAGTAGCAAGGAYAGAGAGTAGAGGATGATAGCCAAGCRGCGARCGGTGGTTGCGCGGCAAGGCTTCCCTGAGCAGTCGTGGTTCTRATGCACACATCAAACCTTAGCGYAGCTATGGCAACTTCGGTCCAGCAGAGAAGAAGAAGATGGCAGATYTGGGCAGAGTGACAGCMGGTAAGTGACGTCGACAAAGGTGCGACAGTGATTTGCAACTCCAACCAAGCTCGGTTAGTGAGCAACAGCAGCGCACGATAGGCAGAGGAAATCGATGGCAGATCTGGGAGTTAGCACGTGGTCCATATBTGGACGATCTCCGGCCAGATGTGCTAATCCTCCTGGCCGAACATTMSCGAGCCGGTTGTGYGRCACATAGGCGGCGTCGATGAGCTCTTGCTAGGCAGCAACAGGACCAGCAAGTTTCAGGTTTGGGCAGCAGACTCTTGCGCGGATTGTAGAAATCGGCAACTGACAGGATGAGTCGGACGAACTCAGCCAGATCCGTCAGTTATGCGTGTAGAGGAGGCGTGCAGGTCCAATGTCTAAATCGAGCCACGAGGGAATATCCAGATCTATGCGATAGCTCTGGAATTCCGACGACGAAGCTGCATCGAGCAGGAGAGACTATGAGTGTAGCACACGGGCATTGGCAGAAGGAGAAAAAGAGGCGGCGAATACGGCAGGGAGGGGTGTCAGCGGCTTGGTGGCGGCGGCGGCAACCAGGAGAGCAAGAGGAAAGGGTTTTAGGGTTTCTTTTCCTTTTTTTATATTTTCTCTTTTTTTTTAATTACTTGGGCCGTAATCCAAAACCTTTGGGCCTTCCCATCCATAACTAACCCAATCCTTAAACTAAATTCAACGGGCTTTCTTTCAATAAAAGTCTAACTTCCGACTGAGAAATGAATAGGCC
>MEJB01000026.1:1237655-1265099 GCA_001752375.1 Rhazya stricta | reverse complement strand
GAGTGAGCAGTGGAGGAGGTGGATGGTTATGGGAAATTATCAGAATAGCTTTGCGCATCATAATTGATTAGGTAACACACGAGTGCAGACCATTAAAGCTCTCACCCAAATAGCTTCAAATTATTGCTTCCATCCTGGTAGTCCTAAGTTCATAAGCCCATAGTTGGACCAAACCTTTGGTCATTTTCTTTATTTTCTTTTTTGGCCTTTTAGTGATTTGGGATTTTCTAGATTCTAGAGTAACGATTTGAAGAAATTTTTATATATGCTCGCACAACATGAGATACATCTTATTTTGATGAAAATATATATTTTCATTTTTAGGAGACAAAAACTTATTTGTCCTTTCATATAGGGAGTCATAGAGGAGGTGAGTGGTGATGGAAAGAGAAGGAGACTCAAAGGAGGTGGAGACAACGAAAGAGTGAAGAGTAGATGACAAGAAGCAGCGGTTTGGAAGTGTGGGGGCGATAGCAAAGAGGGGAAGACTCACCATGTGAAGCTTGTATTAACTTTTCAAAATGTCTGCTTCACTTTCAGCATTTTGAGTAGGGCTCTCTGTGAGAAATAACCRAGGGTTTGGATTAAACAGGTAAATTCTTATGTTCATTGGGCATAATGTTATGATTGTCCATATGATGTGTTTCTTCAGTACCATATGTTTCCTGTACTTCTCATGGCTGTTTTTAACGTGTATAATTCTGATAGCAAAGTAAAGCATTACCATTGAAAGTGCATGATTCTTCCTTGAATTTACTACAAAATTAAGCAAAATATTGAATTTATTCAACAATTTTGAGTGGGGGCGGGGTCTAAAGAGAGTGCCCAGGAAAGTTTAAGTCTTCAGATGGATAACTGAGTCTGTGGATATATTCTTGACTGAAATTGTCAATGTAAGTGATTAATTGAGCTTGATCCTTCTGTCGGAAAAGAAGTTAAGGGGGGAAAACGAAGAATGTTGTGGCCGCCGTTGTTCGCCCTCGCAAGTATTCTTCTCGAGTTTGTATAGCTGTAGGAATCATTATATATGTTAAATTATATGATTAAAAAGAACGAGCATTAACAGTATTAATGTGATCAATGTGAGTTTATCTTTTAATACAAAGGCATGTCATCATTTATTCACTCACACAAAATTATAAAAATAGAGGAAAAAATTTTAAATATTAAAATAGAAAAGGGGTTTACATAAATTTYGACATTAATATCAATATTTTTCCTTATATATAATCAGAAAATTTCACAATAAACATTTTCAATACTCCATTTATAAATGAATTAACTTCACTTCAAATTCCAAGAGTATCATTTACCCATAAAATACTTTATATTTAAAATTCAGTAGAGAACCTTAAAATAATAATTCCATAACAAATAAAATACTCATAGATTTAATAATCTAGCGGAAGTCTTTAAAAGAATAATATCAAAACAAACAAAAGTAAAGTCAAGTTTGTAATGAGAAAGGAAGTTCATCTTTGAAGCAGCATGAGAATCTCCATCATATGCAATTCAAATTGTTGACCAACCTGATTTGTGGTCACTGAACTTATGAAGAAAACGGAAGACAGCATAAGCTAAAAAAACCCTCGAGTAGATTTTGAATTTGAGAGAGCATAAAAAAGGGTTTTGGGAGTTGAGGGAGTTGAAGGCCAGAGAAAGTTTGAATCTTTAGCTTTCTAGTATACTGAGAGATGAGAAACCGACGAGAGTTTGCTCCATTGGTGAGAAACCCAGGACGAGAGTTTTGGCTTCGGCATTGGTTGTGAAGATGCTGAGGAGTAGTTAGAAATTTTTGCTTAGTGTTGGAATAACTAAGGTGTTGTGAGAGCTCTCACATCTCGGTTGTTGTTCTACTTTCTTTTTCTCTTTTTTCTTTTTAATCCTTTTTAATCGAAGGAAGTTTTATAACCGCAAAGAAAGTCATTCAATTTTCTCTTAAAATTATAAACTTATAAGTTTTCTTTTTCTTTGTTCTTCCTAAGGCCTTTTAATTTTTTTTTGAATTACTTTAAAACTGTATCAAGCAATAAAACATACAGTGTGACCATAACAGTAATTGAATAATGAAAATTCGCGCGACATATTGATTCCAACAATGAAAGGTGTTAATAAGAGATTTAAATAGATTGATTTTATTTACTATACTTTCAAATCATTCACTTCATTTCAAAAATCTTCTTAGTTGTCGATTATTAAGTAATATTAAAAAAAATAATTGGTAATACTTGATTTTTATTTCTTTTCACAATTTGATCTTCTCTTCCACCTTTGATACAGTTTCAGCTAACAAGTCTACTGCTATACTCGTTTTATTTTCTCCAGTCTCCTCCCCTTCTTCTCTATGTCATATTTGGTCTAGTATATACCTACACTTTCTGTTGGTAGGTTTGTTGATAGACTTATAAATCACATGTTCCAATTGTGTTCGCGTGAGGTCGTACGGATATTCGAGGACACGTACATAGCTTACTCTATCTAGGGCCTATCAGGTCTCGTGCTCATTTCGTGGGCTTTCTGTAAACCGTCAATTGAATCTCCCTTTTCTTGTGGGTTGTCTTTCAGGCTTCACCTGATCAAGTGGCCATTTTCTTGATCCTGCTGAATAATAATTACATCTGCTCACTTGGTGGAACAGTTCTCACCAATTAACTGCGCACAATATCAAAACATAGTAGACTACCTTAAAAAAGTTTGCACAGCCTAGAGCTGTGCCTCCTCAATGTTATGTTTTATTGGTTATCTTAATGTAGTTCTATTATTTAATAAGTTATTCTATATTGTAATTATTAATTTCACAATTTCACTATATTTACAAACATATAATATTCTTTGATTTAGATAAAAAATCATGTGGTAAATACTAAATCAATAACCATGATCTACATATACTAGTTTATATGTATTAGTATAGTATTACTCTAATTGAATGTATAAGTAACTTTTGTGTGTAGAGAGAGGGAGCAGAGAGCAGAGAGAGTAAGAAAGAGAGGATTGTGGAGAGACTTAGTGATGACGAGAGAAAGATTCTTATTAATTTAGTCTAAATTAAAATAAAAAATTGGATTGTAATCTAATTATGTTATTCTATGTTAAGTAATATTCTATTGGCTTAATGAAGTATGCAAATCTCTCTCTCATGGCGTGCTCTCATGTTATACTTGTATTTATTCTAGTCATCTATTGAGGGCGAATAGATAGAGCTCGCTCTCAGATGTGCCTCTCGCGCTTCTTCGCACCTTGTCTTTAATTTTTGTCGTTGGGTTGAATGGAGAATAATCTACACTTTCATTCAATTTCGACATTTTCAGATTGAAGAAAGGGCAAATAAGAAAATGGAAAAATATTGGGAATCAATTTCGTTGCCATTTCATCGAAAGGAAAAAAAAGAAATACTGATCACTTATAGTTCTAATAATCAATGAACCTAGGAAAAGTATAACATCTTCTCTTGTGAACAATCGAAATTTAATGATAAACTTAAATCCTATCGGAGTCCTATTCCGTAATTAAGTTTTTGTAATTTCATATGCATGTTATGTTCCAAGAAAGGCCGATTATTTTTGTTTCAAATTTATTTAGAATTTTGGATTTAAAATTTCTATTAGAAATTTGATTGGCCATCTTATAAATGAGTTCCCCTATGAATCTTAGTTGGCTTTCTCTCCATTCGCTGTAACATATAAAGTATATCATAGTTAATTCAATACCACTTTGATAAACATTTAGTTGATTCTCATTTTATTTGATTTAAGTATATAGAGTATGTAATCACTCGAGATTTTAACTTTTTATGAATTTTGTTTGATCTTATGAATTTGTGTGCCAATTAGAGTTGAAAATTTTTTATGTGGTTAATATTTTAATTATACGTTTAATAAATACGAAATTACTGTGTTTATCGGATTAGGGTCCTTGGTTAGTTAAAGGCTCGACTTGTTGGGCTTATTCGTTTTCATTCGGAAAACTAGATTTTTAATGAAAGGAAAAGCCTGTAGAATTTAATTTAATGGACTGGATTGATTATGGAATGAGAAGGCCCGAAAGATTTGGGTTAGGGTCTAAGTTTTTTTTTAAAAAAAAAAAAGGGAAAAACCCTAAACCTTCTTCTTCCTCCCCAAGCCTACCCGTTGCCGCCCCATTCCCAGAAATTTTGCTGCTGCACTTGCCGCCTCCTTTCTCCCTCTGTCCGCCTGACGCCTCTCGTCGTGGCCTCTCCTCTCCTCTTTTCTCTCTTTCTGCTCCAATTGCTCGACGAGGCTCACAACTCTCGCTGCTGTTCGAATTTCTTGGTCCGCAGTTGCTATCTATCAAGATCCGTCCCTTCCACGCCAGTGCTCGAAGGACGATGCTCGCCACACCGCACTCGAAAATCTCTGCTCGCTGTTGTGCGCCACCCTCGTCGTCGTGACTTAGCAGGATGAACGACTGCCACTGCAAAGTACTAGGTCTTCGCCGCAACCGCTGCTGCCCAGGCCGCCGCTGTTGATCACCCACGGTGTACTACCTCAGTTCGCCGCGATCCCTACTGCCCAGATCTGTCTCCTTTTGCCCTCCGTGCCATTGCCGCTTCTCACACTAAGGTTTGATTTGTGCATCAGAACCGCGACTGCTCAGGTAGTCGAGCAACTGCTGGTCACCGCTTGGCTGTCTCCCTTTGCCCTTGATCCTTGCTAGCTCACGCTCGAATCAATCGGGTCTGAAGTCGATGCTAGCGTGAAGCTCCTAGATCTATCATCTTGCTCGCGGCTCGGATGCTCTACCACGAGCCAGCCATTCTGTTTTGCCTCCCGTCAGTCATCGCTCAGCCGGATCTGCCATCTTCTTCTTCTTTGCTCGACGGGATCCATTTGTCACGAAACTAGTAGCAGCACGGAGGTAGAATCCTCAGCTTGCTGTGGTCGATTTCTTTATCTCGCCAGCCAGATCTTAATATTTTTGGCAACCAATTGTCGGAACAGATTTGCCAAAAATTGATTTCAAGCGGATCYTGGAAATTTGTCCAAAAACCATYAGGCGCCCGGATGCCGCAAYKTCCGAGYGCCCAGACGCACAGGCGACCAAGCCCYAACGTCCGATGGCTGTTGCGCGTGTGATGCCTGAGCGCAYGTGAGAGGCGTAATGCAACTTTCGTGACACTTRGATTTTGTGGACTTAAAAGGTGAARCCTATTTGATATTGGAATTTATGACCTATGTAATTATATCCTAAAGTGAAATGGTGGGAGAACATAGATTAAGTTAATACCTGAGCTAAGGAATTTAAATCATACCTTTAAGAACATGATATTGGTGATGCGGGAATTAAGTATGAATTAAAAATTTGCAAATGACCTTCATGGAATAAACATTTGATATCTAAGCTTGGACAATCGTACTAAATGGACTTTCCTTTTGTAATCACAATTAGGTCATTTTCGAGCCCATTGACATTGAGAACTGTCAATGGATTTCACTTTCGCAATTTAAATAAGAACCTTTAACTAAAGAACTCAAAGTAAGTAAATTCTCACATTTCATTAACATAAAGAGAATGGAATTTTATAAATGTATTATGTTCAGGAAAATGTTAAGATTTTTGAAAAGCAGTGTAAACCTAGCCTTAAAAGATGTGAGTGGGAAATGGAGCATGGGGGACTAGCGTACCCGACCTGACCCTCTTGGAGGGTAGGGAGATGTAATGTTCACCTCTTTGGAGGTGAAAAGATGAAAGAAAAAGTAAATGAATGTTAACCGCTTTGCGGTTCTACCGGTAGAAATGTAATCGGGTTCCAAAAAATAATGGCTTACTGCAGAGCTTAATGACTAGGCGTTACACTCAGTGAGCTCACAATTGTAATGAAATGAATAGGTTTTACAAGTCTTACATTTTGAAAGGAAAGAATTTATGAAAAGGTTATGCAATGGAAATGTTTAGAAAGTTTTCATTGAGAAAGTGAGATTTTATAATTCATGACATGTARSGCATATTCATGCATTCATGCATGAGATTTGCTTACTRAGYTTTATAGCTCATTCCATGTCCTTCACTCTGCATTTCARGTGATGTGTAGCCAGATGGTGTGTGGAGGTCGCTTGTGGGCAAGCCATGATACCCTGAAGCATTTTCTAAATAAATTTTATGGAATAAGATAGTTAGTTGACTAGAATGGYTTTTGCGTATCATTAGGATATTTCTTATTTAGTTTAGCTAGTGATATTTCTTATTTGGTTTAGCTAATTGTGCTTTAAATTCTCTTGGTTCCTTCAAATTTCAGTTTGAATAAATGCTAGGTTGGTAAAAGATTTATTAGAGCATATTACTCGTTATAACGCATGTTGTTAATGAGTGTTCAAAATGCTGAGAACCTTTTGAATGTATGCAGGGGGTAGTTATTGAAATTAAGGAGGAAACTCTATTGGATTTTTATARAACTTTTTGACAAGGGTTAAGACTTCTTTTATTTCTTACAGTAGTTGATTATTTTATGAGTAAGGTAATGTAATACTCTCGACTTCGGACAGTTCCTAATTTGGGGGTGTTACAGTTTTGGTATCAGAGCTTAGAATTTTAAAAATGATTATGTAGACTTCATAAGAAAATGATTTATGAATTCTTGAAAAGTATATGTGTATTAAGTCATGCTACAGGCGTTTCCCCCAGGGCCATCTGGTAAGGTTTATGTTATAGATTAAGTTATTAACTGATATTAAATGTTTATTTGTTATAAGGACCAGCTTGTTTATGTTTGGAATTTTGAAGGTTCATTTCAGACCAAGAGGCACTACGTTCCAATTGTAATATCTAAATAAAATCATAAATGTCGTTTCTTACTTATCCATGAGATGAAATTAAAATTGTCAAGAATCTAAATTTGATGTCAAATTTAGGAAAAAGTGTTTTGTAGAATAAAGTCTTTGAAGGAAATCTTTTTGCTASGAATGTGATACTTACTCTATATTAAAGTATTGTTTAAATGTTTGAGATGTGAGACTCCTCTCACTTGATTCAGAAGTCTTGTTAAAGTAAATGTTGAGCAATTACAAGGTGATTGGGTAGGTTGGATGGATAATCTTTGATAAAGATATTGAATTTCTTTTGACAATGCTCAAGGAGTTTTTGGTTGATTTGAATAGGTTTAACTTTGGTTGGGATAGTTCTTTAAACAAAGTGTTTTTCCATAAGGAGAGATAAACGGTATGTGGTTTTGATTCCAAGATGCTGAAAGGAATTAAGAACAAATTTGCGATTAGATTTCGGACTATAAGACTTTGATTTTGACTTTTGATGATTTTGACTTTTGATGAGAAGATCATTGAGTTGAATTTCCATTTTGTTTGGAGATTGTTAAATTTTCTTCTTTAAGAAGTTGATCTGATTTTAATTGTACTTGAGGAGAGTAAGATGTTTTTGAGGAAAGGAATTAGAATTCGTTGGAACAAATATCGTAGGTTGGATCTAGCGCAATTTATGAAGTGGTGATGTATGTAAGCTCATCAACTATAAAATAGGGTTTATAGATCTTTCAGAATTATAAAAGGCCAAAATGTGATTAGTTGAGGGAAAAGCTAAGATACCACCGGATATCTAGTGTTCTTTTAATATTTCAAGAAATTTTTGAGATTTAGTTGAGAAACTAGTCTTGCTAATGTAGTTATCATTGGTACACCYGTGATATTCATAAGGAAGAAAATGGATCTATGAGGCTATTTATAATATGTATCAAGTTGAACATGATGATAGTAAAGAATAGGTACTGATTGCCTAGGATTGATTAATTGTTGATCCATTTCAGGGTGTTATATATTTTTTTAAGAATGATCTGTAATCCGACTACCATCAATTGAGAGTCAGTGAAGGGGAATATCTCAAAGATCGCTTTTTTAAACTTATATGGATATTACAAGTTGTTAGTAACGTCTTTTTAGGTTAACCAATGCATTCGTTATATTTATGATTTGTTGAGTTGGATGTTAAGGAGTATTAGGATCAATTCATCATAGTCTTCATCAACGAGATATTGGTTTTCTCTCAATTTAGGGAGCAGTATGATAAACACTTGAGTATGGTACTTTAGATACTTAAAGATCGAGAAACCTTTTTGCAAAATTTAACAAGTATGAAATGTAATTGAATAGCTGCTATTCTAGTACATATTGTGACCAATAAAGGTATTGTTATTGACCCACTAAGATTGTGACAGTTCGAAAATGACCAACATCTACCAATGTCAATGAGGTTCATATTTTTCTTAGGTTAACTAGCTACTATTTAATTTGAAGAAGGATTTTTCTAAAATTGTCTCGCTCATGATTCAATTGACAAGAAAGAACACGAAGTTTCTCTGGAATTTAGATTGTGAACACAATTTTGAGGAATTAAGGAAATGTCTAACAATCACTTTAATCCTAAACAATTCCCCAAAGTTGTGAGGAGTTGCGATGTATAGTGATACCTCAAAGAAACATTTGGGCYGAGTCTTCATACAACATAGCCAAGTATTTGTTTATGTCTCAAGAGAATTAAAGGATAAGTGCTTTACAGATAGGAGATCTTTTAGTGTTTATGTTCAGATTTTGTGACTATTGTTAATGGAACTCTTTGGTATGGCAATAGACTACTGTTCTTATAGGAAGAGATTTTGAGGAAAGTTCATAATATGACTTAATCAACTTATCCTAGAGATGTACAAAGATTTAAGGAATCCTTTCTGGTGGGTTAGTATGAGTTGCGATGTAGCAGAATGCAACATYCCCAAATTAGGACCTGTCCTAAGCTGAGAATATTACATCACTTCACTCGCAAATAATCAAACTATCCAATTAAAAACTCAACATTTATTCAAAACAAAAATCGCGAAAACTTCAAGAATTTAAAACATTCAGAAATATTAATCTTATTACATAAAATTGATTTGAAACAAGTTATTGGGTATTATAGCTCGCCCACAAGCGATCTCCTCGCCCTATCTGGTWACATATCATCTTAAATGAAACATAAGAAAAAAGAAATGAGCTAAAAAGCGTAGTAAGTAACCTCATGCATGAACGCATAAACAGGTCCTACATGTCATGAGATTTTAAGATTTYGCCTTTTAAATGAAAAACTTTYCAAACATTTCCTTTTTCAAAATCTCATTACAAAACATTTCCTTCAAAATTTACTTACAGTAAAACATTCTATTTCGTTTCATTCGTGAGCTCACTGAGTGTAACGCCTAACCACTAAGCTTGCAGTGGGCCATTCTTATTTTGGAACCCGATTCCATTCCTACCGGTAGAACAGCAAAGCGGTTAACATTCCTTTTTAAAAAAAAAAAAAAAAAAGTTTTCTTTCCATACTTTCACTTCCAAGGAGGTGAACATTCCATTCTTAACTACCCTCCAAGAGGGTAGGGTCGGGTGTACTGGTCCTCCATGCCCCATTTTCCACTCGCAGCTTTCGTAGCTAGGTTTAAACTCCTTTCCGAAAACTTTAACATTTTCAAAACTTTAACATTTTCCTTTAAAATTCCATTTTCTAACCATTCACTTTCCAAGTGTGTGAATGGCTTATACCAGAAGTGATGTAGAATTCTAAYTACATGCTCATGACATGAAATGYATACAATCGTATATAATATATTATTCGACAACTATACAAAATATGAAACATAATAAAATATCATTCAACATAAAGGTAATACAGGATATGAACACATGTAACATTCCACACAATTTACACACATCAACATATAATCCATACACAACTTATTAGAGTAACTAGAAGAGTTCAATTACATTCATTTATAACGTCAAWGAGATGTGAGAATTACTTACCCGGAATTCTTTACGTTAATGGGTTCCTACTTAAACCGTGATAGGAACTCCTTCAACCGTTCTCAACGTAAGGCCTCGAAATGACCTAGTTGTGATTACAGAAAGAAGGTTTACTTGGTTCAATCGTCCCAACTTAGGTATTATGTGTATAATCCAAGAATGTCCTTTTATAAATTTATAAATTCATATTTAGTTCTCATATTATCGAATATCACGTTTTAAGGGTACAATTTGACTCATTAGCTCGGATATAAACCTAACTATGTTCTCCCATTAATTCACTTCAGGTCATAAAATTTCAATATTAAGTGTTACCGTTTTCACCTTCAAATTCACGATATCCAAATGTTGCGGGAGCGGTATTGGATTCCCAAGCGTGCACTTAAGTGATGCGCACAATAGCCCTGGGCGTCTGGGCGTCTGGCACTTGGCGTTTGCTGGGCGCCTGGTACTACTGGGCGCCTCGTGTTTGGCACGGGTGCTGGGCACTGCTGGGTCTGGCACTGCTGAGTACTGGGCCCTGTTCTTGGCCAAACAACTCAGCTGATCGGCAATCTATTTCTGGTCAACTTTCGATGACTCTGAAACTGACAAGTTGAGGAGAGCCAGCAACTGGCCTGGCCAACCTTCGAGCAGCATAACTGTGTGTAGCAACAGCTAGTAGAGCGACAGCCAACAACAAGGATTCTGGCTTCAGTCCAAAGGGAAAAACTGTTGAGCAGAGGAAGAAAATGGCTATGACAGATTTGGCAAACGGTGTCGTACAGATCGGGTTGCACAGAGAAGGAGAGGAGGAAGATGGCTTACCGGATTTGGAGGTGGATCGCGTGCCTCCTGGMGGACGTTTGTTYGGCACTGGCGCARACCTCAGATCGTCGATCGGAGTCCTAGAGCGAGAGAGGGAAGCCGGAGAAGAGACYCGAAGCGGGCTACTTGGCTTGACAGGAACGGGTGGTCTCCTGGTGTGAGCCTYGTAGAGACTTGAGCGAGTGATCAGCCTCAGTGACGCGCACTGCGAGCGGCGTTTAAGCAGCAACGTGGTATGATGCAGCGAGCCGATCGCAAATTGTGACAAGCAGCGGCCACTTCAAGCGTCGGCAGTGGAAGAAGGGAAGAAAGAAGAAGAAGCAAGGAAGGGCCTCGACAAGCGGCATCGGGTAGGTAGAGGAAAAACTGCGGCAGCAGCGGCGGTGTACGAGAGGAAGAAGATGAAGGGTTTCTTTTCTTTTCTTTCTTTTTATTTTCTTATATATTTTATTTTCTTTTCTTTTTTCTTTAAATTTATATTTTGGGCCATAACCCAAACCCTTCGGGCCTTCCCATACAAGTCTAAACCAAAATTCATAAATTAAATATAACAAGCTTCCTTTTGATAAAAAGCCCAACTTCTGACTAACAAATAAATAGACTCACAAGTTGAGTCTTTAACTAAACGATAACTCTTATTCGACACGGACAATATTTTCGTACTTATTAAATGTGCGGTTTCAAAATATTAATCATATATAAAATTTTYAAACTTAGTTGGCACACAGTTTCRCACAAAATCAAACAGAATTAATAAAGAAAAAATTTCGGGTATTACAATACTCGACCCCGTAAAACAAATTTCGTCCTCGAAATTTAGGACTCATCGAACAAGTGTGGGTAATTATCACTCATTTCCTCTTATCGTTCCCAAGTAGCCTCCTCAACTACATGATTCCTCCAGAGGACTTTCACTAACGGTATCGCCTTCCTCCTCAAAATTTTTTCCTCCCTTTCCAATATTTCCACAAGCAACTCTTTGTAAGATAAGTTTTCACAAGGATCCAATGCTTCATATCTGAGAATGTGGGAGGGATTCGAAACATATTTCCTTAGCATGGAAACATGAAACACATTATGTACACCTGATAGGGTCGGTGGCAAGGCAATCAATAGGCTAAGTTGCCCACCGTTTCGAGGATCTCAAAAGGTCTAATGARACGAGGGCTCAACTTCCCTTTCTTTCCAAACCTCATAATTCTCTTCATAGGCGCCACCTTTAGRAAGACTTTGTCCCCAACATCGAATTCCAACTATTTTCTCCTCCTATCCGCATAACKTTTTTTTCTACTCTGAGCAGTCTTCATCCGCTGACGAATCTTTTCAACTGCTTCTGTGGTGTGTTGCACTATCTCGGGACCCAACAATTTCCTCTCACCTACTTCATCCCAATGAACTAGCGACCTACACTTCCTTCCGTAAAATGCTTCATCAGGGTCCATACCGATGGTAGCCTGATAGCTGTTGGTGTACGAAAATTCTACCAAAGGAAGGAATTCATCCCAAGTTCCTTCAGAAGTCAATTACACAAGCCCTCAGCATATCCTTCAGGATCTGAKTTGTCCTCTCGGTCTGTCCATCTGTTTATGGGTGAAAAGTGGTACTAAAATTTAATCGTGTACCCATAGCCTTATGCAAGCTTTTCCAGAATGCAAAAGTAAACCTTGGGTCACGATCAGACACAATAGACAGTGGGACCGTGCAGCCTGACGATCTCAGCCATATACAACTCCGCATATTTCTCCATGCTATAGGTAGTCTTAATTGCAGAAAGTGTGCCAATTTCGTAAGCGATCCACAATTACCCAAATAGCATTWTATCCCTTCCTCGTCCTAGGCAACCTAACAATGAAATCCATACCAATGCGCTCCCATTTCCATTTTGGAATCATAAGGAGTTGYAGAAGACTAGAGGGTCGTTGATGCTTAGCCTTCACCTGCTAGCARGTAAGACAACGCTGAACAAACTCCGCTTCATGCTAACYTATCAGAAATGTTTTCTTAGATCTCGATACATCTTCGTACTTYCTGGGTGAACCGAATAGGGTGTACTATGAGCTTCTCTCAAGATCTCCTCCTTCAAACCCTTATCGTTCGGAACCACAGGTTTGTTGCCATACTGCAGAGCTCCATCAACTGTGATTATGAAGTCCGAACGTTTTTCGTCGGCAACTTTTGCTCGCCATTTCAACACCAGGGGGTCATCTATCTGCACATCCCTTATTCTCTCAAGGAGAGTGGGTGTAAGAGTCATATTTGCGAAGTAGCCATATGACACCTTTGCCTTTAGAAGGATGCCATTCGGACTATGTGATCCTACAACAATGTTTCAAAGGTGTGGGATGGCCATTTTCACCGACATAGAGGATATCTTGGACATATTTATAGATGATTTCTTGGTCTTTAGAAAGACATTCGAGGATTGCTTAATAAATTTGGAAAGGATTTTTGAAAGATGTAAAGAGGCAAAATTAGTCTTAATTAGGAAAAATGTCACTTCGTATGGTACAAGAAGGAATTGTGCTAGGACATCGAGTCTCTAGAGAAGGATTAGAAGTTGACAAAGCTAAGATTGAGGTTATTCAAATATCACCACCACCAACAACATTCAAGGGAATTAGAAGTTTCTTGGGACATGTAGGTTCTTGTTAAATTCGTTCAAGACTTCTTAAGAACCTCTAAGCTGCTTTGCACTTTGCTACAACATGATCAACCCCTTAACTTCAAAGAAGAATGCTATTAGGCTTTTCAAATGAACAAGGATGCACTTGTGTCAACACCTATAATTACAACACCATATAGGACTTTACCTTTTGAAGTCATGTGTGATGCTAGTGATAATACTGCAGAGGCAGTGTTGGGACGAAGGAACAAGAAAGTTTTTCATCTTATATACTATGCCATCAAGACACTCAATGAGGCATAAATCACAAATGAATTACACCATAACTATGAATAATTTGCTTGGCATTGTGTAGGCACTGGACTAATTTAGAGCATACTTGGTCGTAACTAGAATTACAGTCTATAGTGATCATGCAGCAATCAAACACCCTGTGACCAAGAAGGGTGGTAAAMCAAGACTCATTCAATAGGTGTTACTCCTGCAAGAACTTGACCTGGAGATCAAAGACATGAAAGGAACTGAAAATCAAATAGCAGATTATCTATCCAGAAYAGAAYATTAAGGAGATCCAAACCCTCAAGTGCAAATCAAAGAACACTTTCCAGATCAGTAAATGTTGATGGTAAGGAATGCTGCAGCACCCTGGTACACARATATTGTAAATTATTTAGTAAGTGGTATAATTCCTCCCAACCTCAATAGATATCAGTTGAACAAATATTTTCAAGATATAAGGAGTTATTTTTGGGATGAACCGTTTATTTACAAGCACTGTGTAGATCAGATAATAAGAAGATGTTTGGCTGATGAAGAAATTCTACGAATGCTACACATTTCCATACTGCAACGTATGAAGGACATTATAGAAGATCAAAGACAACAGCTAAGTTGCTCCAAACAATTATTTTTGGCCAATGATTTTTAAGGATGCTTATAATTTTGTTAAATCTCGTGACAAGTACCCATGAGTCGGAAATATTTCTCAGAGATAAGAAATTCCTTTGAAAAGCATGTTGGAGGAGGTATTATTTGATGTATTGGGAATAGACTTTATGGACCATTTCCTTATCTTTTGGCAAAACCTACATTTCTTGTTGTAGACGGGTATGTGTCAAAGTGGATCGAAGTTGCAACATTACCCACAAATGATGCAAAAATTGTTGTAAAATTTCTCCAACACTGTTTGGTACACCTCAAGCACTCATAAGTGATGAAGGATCACATTTTTGTAACAAGTTGCTTGAGAATGCTCTAGTAAAATATGAAAAGTTTTCAACAGGGAAATAAAGAGACTAATGCTCAAGCCAAAGTCCGAATAGAAGAGATTGGTCTTTAAGGTTAAATGATATATTATGGGCTTATCAAATGGCTTACAAAAGACATCCTTGGCATGGTTTCGTACCGATTGGTCTATGGTAAATCTTTTCACTTACCATTAGACATGGAGCATGAAGCATTCTAGGCCATCATGAAGACCTTGAACTTCAACCTTCAAGCCGCAGGACAAAAGAGAATATTGCAACTTAATAAGCTCGAAGAGATCAGAGCCACAATATGAGAATGCAAGGATCGACAAGGAAAGAGTGAAAAAAAGACATGACAAAATGATCCAACAAAGGGAATTCCAGCCAGACAACAAGTGTCGCTGTAGAACTCAAGATTCAAATTCTTTCCAGATAAGTTCAAATCAAAATGGGATGGACCTTTTAGAATAACTAATGTGTTTGCTAATGGTGAAATTGAGCATAAATATGAAAATAATGGACAAATCATTACTATAAATGACCAAAGAACTAAACACTATTGCAGAGATAAGCTAGAAGAGAGGAAAACCATTCCTTTTGCCAAGTGAAAAATGCTATAGCAAGGTCCAGCTGAGGATATTAAACCAAGCTCTGCTAGGAGGCAACCCAACAATTGAATAAGCTTTCTTTTTAGTTTAAAATCTTTTTAATTTAGATATTTTTGTTTGCATTTGTGGGAATTGTTTTTCTTATTGTTTCTGTGAACTTTTTCTTTTATTTGGAGTGGTGTGTTTTTATTTAAGATATATGTTTGTGAGTAAGTAAAGTTGGGGGAACTAAAGTATAAGAAAGAAGGATATGCTACAACATAAGAAGAAATTGAAACTTTTGAGAAAGAAGTTCGATTGAAAGTTTTTGAGAAATTGAAGCTGAACTTGATAATGAAACCTTAATGTTGCTTTGTTGTTTGTTAGATTTTATTTTACTATATTTGAAATGCAGTTTGTGTTTTGCTATCATTTTTTTTTTTTTGAGATCTTTAATGCTATATCCAGAATTTGTCTATATACTTTGATGAATATTTTTGAAGCAATACAAGAATTACGCGTCTAGCAACACCCAKAAGTGCTACTACATATTGAATTTTGATGCGCTTTTTCACCTGGATGCATTTTGCGTGAGTGTCACGAAAAAAACTGTAGCTAGAATTCACGATACACTTCTAAATRCTGCTATAAAAGATAACTCATAAAACATTTGCAAGTGATGCTAAAAGGCGWACCAAGACTCAAATTTGGATGCAGTTGAAAGTGATGCTCGACTGAGATTTTTATGTATGGTAATGTTGTAAGAATCAATTTTAGTAGCAGTAGGATATGCATCTATATACAACTTAAGAAGCACTCACCTATGTACATTTGAAGCCTTCTTGATACACCTTTATATGAATTTATATATAACTATAGGTTCGCTATATAATATAGTATAAACTTATTTTGAAAACACTTCCGATGTTACGAAATGCATTTGTAGATGCATCTTGACATGTTTCTACTTAATACTTTAGATACACATTCTGCACGTAYTGTATTTAGATMAACTTTAATAATGCTTCATTTGACTCTATCTAGATATACTTGACAATGTATCTTCAAACTTGCAAATGTATTTTTCTCATGATTTAATCTTATTGCACATGAATATTTCAAAATTGCATTAAACATATCAAAGGTTCAACTAATATATAAATGTTAAACAAATCTTACAAAGATAAAATGTCGTCAACTAATAACTTTGAGACTTACATAGAAATATTATCTAAAATATAGGACTTCAACTAATTCATACTTTAAATTCAATATGCCTMTTTTAAAATCTCTTGAAACTCGTACACCTTTCTAGTCATCATCCGGTACAATCTACAATGAAAAAATAGAGCAAAAATATTAGTTAACTAAGCAAAARCATTAGTTAACTAACATTATTAATTATATTTAATATTTTATCACAAAACATTAGAAGATTGATTATTTATGAAAAATTACAAAGATGCTTGGCCAAAGTCCAATAAATTCTCCAATTTCTTCTCATTAGAAAAAGACCTAGAAAGCTTTTCATCCCTCTTGACTGCCTCATTGACACGTACTTCATGCCAAACTTATCCCAACTCTTCATGCCCAACAATTTTAAGAGTCTTAGATTGAACAGCACCTTTTGCTACAATTTCTATTGGGTTAAAGACACTCTTATGCATAAGAGATTGATACACCTAGCAGCTCAAGACAAATTCAACCAAGTCACGAATCCCAATCTGTAAAAGGAACTCTAGTAAAAAAAAAAAAAAAATTCAACATGGTTAAGCATGCATGAAAATAATCATCCAAAAAGGAAAAAGCAGCAAGCTAGTAGTTACAAAAAGAAATTTCAACGTAAAAATGCAACTAAGTATGAGATGCAGGCTACATCTATGATAGGTTCGCCTGATGGTACTCATGTGCTTCCAAAGCCTCCACAACATGCCCTTTCCTCCAATTGTGATATTAATTTGCTGCGACAATTAAGGACAGGGAAAGAGCATCACACTTTCTGCTATTATCTCTTCATCATCATAGAGATTTAAGAACATTGTTCTTCTCTGCACTGATCCATGCAAGTTTTGCTCCTAGACTTTTGGTTAGTTTAAAACAGAGCCCCTTCCTCGAGAATATTCTAAAAGTAGCACTCATGTGAAGTAAATAATGCACAATATCCACAAGCATATATATTTGATCAAGGGAACTTTAAAAGCTTGTCAAGTCCTCTTACTGCGAGGTCAAACTTTGCAATTGCAAGATGATTCGAAGCCACACCAGACACTTCATCTTTAAGCTTTTTCCCTTGTTATTGATCTCCTCGAGAGCATATATGATTCCAAATTACCYACCGATGATCGATCCAATAATTCCAGTCAAATTTGAAATACCAATTTCAGACAACATGTTGTAATTGGCTGCTAATGTATATGCAAGACAAGTGTCATTGCTTTGCTGCATAGTCAAAAGTCATATTAGGATCAGTTAATATATAATATCAAATAATTAGGTCATAAAAACAATGCATTTGAGGTTTCAGTAAAATCTCTTCGTCAAATTCTGAATCTTATTCTATTTTTCTACATTCTTTTCTTAAGATTAATTGAACGAGGTCTCAGTCAAAAATTTCTAAACCTTTAAAATATGAACCTACCTGATTTCACATCTAAGTTCTACCTTTTCTGAAAGGGAGGAGCTTTTCTTTTGGGAAATCTATTTCCAAGAATAAATTTATTATTTTACAGCATGTTGTAGTAGCTAAAGATGTCCGGTGAACCTAAATCTTATGAAACATTACTTAAAAGTTCTTTTTTTCCTGTGAGTTGTAGAGGAAACTCTGCAATATTTGCATGCTTTCTAAGACACAAAAGCATTAGCATATCTGTTAATCTAAATATTATTATCAGATTTTCAAGTTTCATCTATACAAGGCTAAGGGACATATTAGTCTRCACAACTTTTCATTATAGGTCTTCATCTTTTTCCTATAACAAACCCACGTGTTAACTTTAATAGTTAAAGGCTAGTTAACTATTGTGTACTGATGGGGAACAATCGTGTATTGAATTTTGCAGAATATCGGTTTTGGAAAGCATGAAATAAGAGCTTTCAAGGAAATCTGAATCAAGTTGTGCAGAATTTTGAAGATATAATGATTGATTAAGATGTCTTATCAGTTGGAAGAGGGCTCAAACTGTATAATATCGCAGAATTACTTTAAGCTGTGGTTACCTAAAATTATTTCAATAATGAATACTTTGTTAATTTTCATATCTGGAAAAAGTAGCCATAGAAAAGGGCATCTCTTACTTTTTTTGTTAATTTTCTATTGTTTGTTACTTTTAAGTTGCATTTTGTATAAGTGTGTTGGTCATTGGAGTGAAAGAGCAGAAGAAAGTTCTAAATTTACAAGCATATAAATTCATCCTAAAATATTCCCTGCATAAAACTCATAATGTTATACGCCACTACTCATCCACACCATTTTCTATTTATCAATTCATGTGCAAAATATTAATTTAAGAAGACTTTAAGACCTTCTAAATCAATGATACATGGAATCAATAATAGGGTTGTCCATGCAATCTTAAACCACTTAAAATAAGATTAGGTGGTCCCAAGTCAAAGAAAAGGCCAACATGTAAAATTCTAGGCATTTCTGACTTTGGGATTGCACATTCGGAAATTAAAAATTTTCAATAATTATTTTTGAATTATTTTATTAGTTTCGTATTTGAGTACTATTTGTTTTGTTTCAGAGCTGAGCCATAAAAATTTTTTATTTCATCCAAAAAATTCGGCATGTATTGGGAAACGTGCCAATCAATTATTATTATATTCATATCCCTTTTTATAATTACCGTTATACCCTCAATTTGAATTAGCCAATGCGTGCAAGGTCAGGACATTTTTCATGCATGCATAGATTGCTCACRGTTTGACCAATACAACCCATGTGATATTTGACCAATAAACTACACATTTCAATTGATTTCTTATTTTCTTTTCCATCTTTAACCTTTCTTGGCCAAATAATCCTCCCTTTTATTTTCTTTTGCTCTTCTTGCAGTATTAAATATCCTAATCTATGTTCAAGGCTTACTCAAGAAGCCATTTTTAATCTAATTGGAAAAGATTTTACAAGCTTATTACATAAGCCTCTTCCTTTCATCTTTTACTTGAAGCTAAACTAATCCATACCTCTATTTATACCCTCTTTGGCCAGCTATCCCTCTTGTCTCCATTTCATTTTGTAAGAACACACAACTCTCTCTCAATGTTATAAGAGCAGAATTAAATTTTTTTCGTTCACTTCTCCTTAGTCAAACTCTAGTTATTGATAAAACATCAAAACTGGACAGTTTAGTCGATAAGGCACCAAACTCTATTTTCATAACCAAACTGCGATATGTCCGCTACTCAGAATTAAGCTGAACCAGTACATGTGATTAGCTTGCTGTCTTAGGTTCTTTTCCATGGAATATTAGTAAGGAAACTAGAACTAGAAGTCAACTTATGACTATTTTACTTAGCATTCTTGTGTTGGGCAAGGAGCTTGGTATACGACTTTTCGTTTAATGTTTTGGTGTAAATTTACCGGATATAAGTCAGCTAAAAGATACTTTTATTACCTATTTTAGGACATTTTAGTCTGGAGTTTTAGCTGTTTAAAATTGCGAGCTCTCATGAAATGGACAAAGAGAAATGTGCAGTTTTCTTTTGAAAAATGAACAAGAGCAGGACATACTACAACTTTGATCTTAGCAATATTATCAGCTTTCTCTCTGTCAGCATAGAAGCTTTTGAGAAAGTTATTGTCAGACAAGCCTTGAGCATTACTACTTAGTAAGTTTGCTGACATAGATGGTTCAGAATCATCGAAACTTCCACCACGAACACGTTGGCTACCAAAAGATCCATCATTCATGGAAGAAAACTGCATGAATCAAGATAGGGAGGCCTTAATACAATAACAAGAACCACTATAACATCTAGATGTACGGCATCCTGTCCCTCTGTATTTTATTTCAAGCATACTCTAGATATGTTTTAATAGATCCTCATGCGCTTGAATGCGAATCTCTCTGCTTTATTTTAAACCTCAAAATGTGCGAAATTTTTGTTACTCAAATGAAATGTTTTAAGCATCTTGCAACTATCAAGCTTTTGACAAATGCTTGTAAAATGCTTTATACGAAATTACTTTTACACTTTCTGAGAAATAATTATCTATGTTTTCAAGGTATAAATGTGAATTGATTGGAATTAAAGTATCGATTTGCCARGTCATTCCAAATCCTAAAAAATGCTATTGATTTGATACCGAGACTTGGAATTGATTTTGATATTGTGATTGTGAACCTCGTGATTGAGGATTTGTGATTGTGATATTTGTGATTTTGGATCCGATTTTGATAGATGAGTGCTCTGTCGGTTGTCTYGGGAGGCTAGCTAAATGAGCAAAGTGTTSTACTTGGTCGGTCACCAGTACGAGCCACCTCTTGACTCCGAAGGCATTTGTCCTCCAGATAGCCACCCTTGGCCAAAGTCGGTGATAGTGTATATGGCGGACCGGTAAAGCATCAAGCGRATGGTTGACGTGCCATAAGACACCTGCAATTCACTTGTGGATGTCGTACCCCTGATTAGGAGGTTTACCTCGAGGACGASTAACTCTGTAGTGCCCTAGCTAGTGGGTACCCTYACTTGTGTTGTGGTCATGAGCGCTTCAAAATCACATGCGTAGTTTAGGTGTTAAGGCTAGCAATTCTTGCCCCGCCAAGCTAGCGCTTAATATCTTGACGCATTTTTAATTGTGATTATTCGTTTTTGATAAACTATGCAACACTTGAATGAATTTGTAACTATATATGGCACACACCTCGGGACTCGCTGAGTCTAGCTCACTACTTTTCTCATGTTTTAGTGACAGATACTGATTATAAGAGCTAGTAGGAAGTCCAAGATTAGGAGCGTTCTGCAGTAATATATCTTTTGAAGCTCGAGTTATTGAGATAGTTCTAGTTCTTATGTGTATTTTCTTTTGGAAGATGTACTCTATAATGTTCTTGGACTGTAATTTATTCAGGTTTGTAATATTTATTTATAAAGTTTTTAAGTTATGTCTATTATATTATAGGATTTTGACGCTTTGAGTATTCGATTGTTTGATTGTCGAGAGACAGGTGACGCTCATTCTTCCCAGTAGAACTTAGGGGAGGGTAGGTCATCATAGTTGGTATCAGAGCTTAAGTTATGATCTATAGGCATTAAGTGAGTTTGAATTATATTAGTATGTTTAAGTTTGATTTTATATGGGCTAATCTTGTTATTGTTGTACGATGCCTAAGCGCYAGGGCACTGATGCCTTATTATCTAGGATTCATGAGCTAGACGCACAAGTTTTCTTCCAGGGATCTAAGATAGAGGCTCTTGRGATTAAGAGACATAAGTTGATGAAAGAGAACTCCTATCARGAGTATTTTCTTGTTGAGGGCTKCAAGAAGCGGCAAGTGCTAGAGGAGGAAATCTATCGTCTCCATGATGGTAATAAGGATCTGACTAGTAAGTTGAGACAGAATGAGAGACCAATTGTTGAGAGTCGGATCTAACCTATCGATCAACTCCCTCTACCACCAGATTCCCTAGCACAACTCGTCGGACGTGAGTTCCTGATCAAGCCCGCTTATTGGCCTAATTGGCCAAACTTTTCGACCGAGTCAACTTATTGACCTATTCACCAGTTTGCCGTCCCATAATAGTTGCCTTTGACCCAGACGCCCCTCGACTTAGGATTCAATTGGCTTATTTTGCCTCTTTTTTTATCCGAAAACTCTAGGGATAAGGATCATAGGCATTACTTTGCTTTTTGTATTTGTTTTAGCTTTTCCTATTTTGCACGATTAGGAAAAGCATGTCGGCTTTTCTAATTTATGTTTTAGGAAATCATATCATACTTATTTTTAAATTAARGAAGTGTGATCTTCTAGGATACCATTATGAAATTCAAGTTAGAATTGTATATTTTTGAAATTAATAAGTTTTGAGTCCCTTATGAGAATTTTTAGACACTCAATTGGAGTAGTTAGAATATATGGACCCTGACATGTTTGAATATAGCTTGTATGATGCATTTAAGGATGCGAAGTCAAACCAAGCTTAGTTCCCAACAACAAGCTTTAGGAGTTCAGATGAACCAAAAGGGCGAAGTTCGAACTCTCGATCGTGCATCGGCACCTCCATCGGATGCAGTAATGACCCGCACCCCAGATCGTTTAGCAACGGYAGTCGAACAAACACTAGAAGGTGGAAGCTCACATTGATCAAGGAAACGAGAAGATGATAAGGCATTAGAAACGTTTTCGAAATTTCAATGTCCAGAATATTTTGGAGAGGTTGAGTACGAAGATAAAGCTGAAAGATGGTTAATAGCTTGACGATTTATATCAGAGCCTCCAGTACTCTGACGAGCGAAAAGTGGCATTCGTAGCCTTTTGATTTCGAGGTTAGGCTAGTGAATAGTGGTTAAGATCAGCAAATCCTAGACCAAAGGATAGCGCAATCTAAGACATGAGAAAACTTCATAGATGAAGTTTGAGCAGAATTCATCTCACGTTAGGTACGGGAATAAAGGGAGGATCAATATCAGACCCTCTAGTAGGGACCCAGATYAGAATTACGGTACRCGACTGAATTTGAAAGCTATCCAAGTATTGCCTGCATCTTATCAATATCGAGGAAAATAAGATTCGGCAGTTTATCAATGGACTTCAGTCCAAACTACAATAAGCATTAGCCCCATTTCCTCCTACCACTTATGCAATAGCAATCAAGGCTGCTACATGCGTGAAAAATAGTGACCGGTCACTGCAACTAAGACGATCACAGTAGACATTGACTAATCAAGCCCACAAACACCCTAGTGGAGGCAACTGGTCTAGATTGAGTGAGAAACTGAATCGAGGAAAACCTACAATTGCAAGGAATGGATGAAACATTGCTTTATGCTACTGCCAAAGGCCGAGATACACAAAACAAGAAAGCCGTTGGAAAAATAACTTTTGTTTTCAATATGGCAACACTAGGCACCATGATAAGGACTGTCCAAATTCGCCAAGGGCGAGGCTGGGGGAAGTAGTTCCAAACTAACTAAAACTCGAGCGCCTATAGGAGCCAAACTTGCTAAGCCTCAAGTTATGGCTAGAGGGTTAGCTATCAAAAAATGAGATAATGATSCGAATGCTAATCTAGTTGAAGGTATAGTCCTAATTTTCTCCCACCCGGCTAAGGCATTAATAGACCCTGGATCAACCCACCCTTTGTTGCTCCATATTGTGTGAATTACTTCCCAATTCCTACTATTGAATTTCCCTACAAGTTTTTAGGAAGTACACCTGTCGATGAAATTATTGTGGCCGACGTAATATATGCTGACTGCTGTTGGAAACAACATACTACTTGGGGATATGATAGTATTTCCTATCATAGGGATGGATTGGTTGTTTTGGCACAGATCCCAACTTGACTATAGGAACAGGGTGGTAAAGTTTACTACACCCAGAGAGATAATAGAATCTCATGGGAATCGAGTTAATGTCATAAGTTGTTGATCTCGGGAGTCAAGGCTAAGAAACTTTTCAGTAAGGACTGTCAAGGTACCATGCACATTTGATAAACCAATCATCGAAAATTGAGAAATTATAAAAAGTGTCGTGGTGAACTGCAACCTCGATGTATTTCCTCAGAATTGACTTTACTACTTCCAAATAGAGATGTAGAGTTTCAGATCAATGTGATCCCTGGGGTGGAACCAATGTTTAAGACTCCCTATTGGATATTGCCAACCGAACCCAAGGAAGTGAAGGAACAATTGCAACAATTATTGGAGCAAGGTTTTATTAGACYTGTTATTTCACCTTGGGCTGCTCAAGTGTTGTTTGTCAAGAAAATAGACAAACACTCTACSGCCATGCATATATTATCAAGGCTTGAATAGTCTGACCATTAAGAATAAATACCCGTTGCCTCTCATTGATGAATTATTTGATCAACTGCATGGCGCTAGATATTTCTCCACGTTGGACCAGAGACAACGATATTATCAGGCCAAAATCCAAGAAGAGACACCCGAAAAATAGCATTCTACACTRTGTATGGACATTTTTAGTTTGTAGTGATGCCATTCGGACTGACAAATGCCCAACAACCTTTATAGATCTCATGCATAGGATTTTCCAATCTTACCTGGATGAATTTGTGGTTATCTTTATAATTGATATCTTGATCTATTTCAAAACCCARGAAGATCATGAGAGACATTTGGATCTAGTGTTATGAAAGTTAAGGCAGCTCGCTTTTATGCTAAATTTAGTAAATGTCAATTTTGGCTTCATGAGGTCTCTTTCTTAGGGCACATAGTCACACAAGACGGTTTATTAATAGATCCATCTAAAGTAGAGCCTGTAACAAACTAGAAATGGTCTGAGACCCCCACCGAAATCAAGACCTTTCTTGGCTTAAACAAATATTACAGACGATTTATTCAAGATTTCTCCAAAACCGCCAACCCTTTTACTAAGTTGACCCGGAAGGATACCTAATTTAATTGAGACGAGAAGTGTTAACATAGTTATTAGAAGCTAAAAAGAATATTAACGTCTGCACCTGTATTGATACTCCTTGAGGGAGGAAAGAATATGAATTATGATGCATTGGTTGAAGGACTTAGGGTAATTCTAATGCAAGAAGGATGAGTGGTGGCATATGCCTCATGTAAACTCAAACCACATGAGGTAAACTACCGCACTCATGACCTGGAATTGGTGGTAATCGTATTTGCTCTTAAAAGGTGTAGGCATTATCTGCATAGAGCGGAGTACAAAATATTCATTAATCATAAGAGCCTCAAATACCTATCTCACAGAAATATTTGAACATGAGGCAAAKGAGGTGGATTGAATTCCTTGAAGAATATTGGCGTTCGATCAACTATTGACTAGGAAAAGCAAACATTATTGTGGATGCCTTGATAGGAAGGAAAAGCTCTCAATGATACGACTTCAAGAGGTGATAGAGCTAAAAACTAGGGTAATTGCTGAGGTYGGCGTAAATAATRAAGTGATTCTTTTGGCCAATATCAGCTTAGCCTCCAATTTGAGACAACAGATTAAAGAGATGCAGCAGCATGATGGGTTTGGATAAAACTTGAGGAAATAAGATCGCTGTTTGTGTAGTAGTAGAGCACCTAACTAAATCGGTCATTTTCATTTTAATTAATGTAAAGTACTTTGTATGGAAGTTAATAGAGGTTTATGTGTAGGAAATCATGAGACTTTCAAGACGTATCTGTAGACATGTTTTTCCATCGAGACCTAGGATTCACCTCACAATTTTGGCTGATGTTCCAATAAGTAATGCAGACTACACTAAGCTTCAGTACTACTCAACATCCCTAAATAGRTGGTCAGTCAGAGAGAACTATACAAATCCTATTAGACATGCTGAGAGCATGCATCATGGATTTTCCATACAAATGGGTAAATAATTTAGCACCTGCAAAATTCGCCTACAATTACAATTACCAATCGTCGATTGATATGGCCCCCTATGAAGCATTATACGGAAGGAGACGCTGATCGCCGATTACCAAAGAAAAAATTGGAGAAAGGTGAATCTGGAAGAATAATTAGTTACCGAATATAGAAGAAAGGTATCAAAAGGTGAAAATGATTCGAGATCGATTATAAGCTGCCCAGAGTCGACATAAACGTTATGTTGATAACCGAYAGCGAGATTTGGACTTGGAGGTGGGTGATAAAGTCTTTCTAAAATTGAGGCCCGACCAAGGAAACTTTAAGCACCATAAGGGTGGTAAATTGAGTTCGAGATACATTGGGCCATTTGAAGTTCTGCAAAGGATCGAAGCTTTGCATATAGAATTGTAGTACTRACAGAGTTAGCTAGGATTCAAGATGTTTTCCACTTTTCACAAATTAAGAAATACAACCCATGATCGGATCACATGATAAATGGGGCGCAAATCGAATTGCATTCTAACTTGTCATATGAGGAAACGCTAGTACAGATGTTGGAGACTAATGTTAAGTAGCTACAAAATAAAGAATTCACCTTGTCAAGGTTCAATGGGAACTCCATGGGATTAAGGAGGAAAATTGGGAATCAGAGGATTACATATGATAGAAATACCCAGACTTACTCGTAGGTATGGGAAAAAGTTTTGGGGACAAAATTTCTATAAGTAGGGGAGGATGTAAAATCCTAGGTGTTTTCGACTTCCAGATATTTATTTAGGTTACTGTAGTATGGATAGTGCATTTGGATCTCAGAAATTTTCTATAATTAATTTGGATTATTATTAGTTTCTACTCATGTACCATCCGTTTTATTTTAGAATCGAGTACAAGAAATGTTTTATTGCGCTCGAAAAATCCGAGCAAGTATGGATAGCTTGCCCCTCAGTTATATTATCATATTCATAGCCCTAGTTTAATTACTATTATGCTTTCAATTTGAATTTGCCAGTGCATGCAAGGCTAGGATGTTTTCCATGCATGCATAGTTGCACACATTTTGGCCAATACCTAAACCCCTAACCATGTGATCTTTGACCAACCGATTAACACATTTCAATTTATTTTCTTATTTTCATTTCATTCTTCTTTTCTTCTCCCTTGTCCAAATAGCCTTCCCTTTTGTTTCATTTTTCTCTTCTTTCTTTATTAAATATCCTAATCTATGTTAAGGCTTATTCAATAAGCCATTTTTATTCTTAAGGGAGAAGATTATACAAGCTCATTACATAAGCCTCTTCATTTCTTCTTTTACTTGAAGCTAAATTAATCTAATCTCTATTATACCCCCTTAGCTCGCTATCCTCTCTTCTCTCCATTTCATTTTGCAAGAAGACACAACTCTCTCACCGTTCGAATTACTTCCCTCTTCCCTCCCCTCTCTTTCTCTAGGCCAACATCAAGCAGCACCACCATCAAACACTTTGCAGCACCTTGCTTCTCCCTCCTCTGGAAGCCTATTTCTTCTTGTAATACTCGAAAATTTTCCTTTATTAAATCTTATTTGATTGTGTGAATTTACGTGCCAACTAGGGTTGGATAACGTTCTATGTGGTTATTGTTTTAATTGTACGTTTAATAAGTACGAAATTATCGTGTTTGTCGAATTAGGGTCCTYGATTAGTTAGAGGCTCGACTCGTTGGGCTTATTCATTTTCATTCGAAAAACTAGATTTTTATCGAAAGAAAAGCCTGTAGAATCTAATTTAATGGATTGGGGTTAATTACGGATGGGAAGGCCCGAAGGATTTGGGTTACAACCCAAGTTAAAAAAAACAAAAAAAACCTAGAATCTTCTTCTTCTTCTTC
>MEJB01000026.1:1211188-1236922 GCA_001752375.1 Rhazya stricta | reverse complement strand
AGCGACCAGGTGCCTAGTGCCAAGCGCCCAGGCGCCCGACGCCCAGACGCCCAAGATTGTTGCGAGCGCGCCGCTTGAGCGCATACCCGAGAACCCATTACCACTCCCGAGACACTTGGACTTTGTGAACTCAAAAGGTGGAAATATTATTAATTAATATTGAAACTTATGACTTATGACTTATGAAATTATATCCTAAAGTAAAATTGTAAAGAACATAGATTAAGTTTAATATCTGAGCAAAGGAGTATAAATTGTACCCTTAAAAGACGTGATAATCGGTAATGTGGGAACTAAGTATGGATTAATAATTGACAATTGACATTATTGAAATAAACCCTGAATATCTAAGTTGGGATAATCATACTAAATAAACTATCTTTCTATAATCAAAATTAGGTCGTTTCAAGTGCCTTGATGTTGAGAACAGTCGAGGGATTTCATTTCATGACTTAAATAAGAACCTTTAACGTAAAGAACTCYAAGTAAGTAAATTCTCACATTCTCATTAACGCATATGTATRGTTGTTATAATTAAATTGCTCTTAGGTGAATTGAATGTGCATTGAATCTGAGTTCTATGTAAGTAAATTCTCACATTCTCATTAATGCATATATATGGTTGTTATAATTAAATTACTCTTAGGTGAATTGAATGTGCATTGAATCTGAATTCTATGTAAGTAAACTCTCACATTCTCATTAACRTATATGTGTTGTTATCATTGAATCTGAGTTCTWGGTAAGTAAATCATCACATCTCATTAATGTTATGAATGAATGTAATTGAACTCTSTTAGTTGGTCTAACATGTTGTGTATGGAATTGTATATTGAGGTGTATAAATTGTGTGGAATGTTACATGTGTTCATATCCTGTATTACTTTTATGTCGAATGATATGTTATGTACTGTTTTATATATTGTACTGTTTATAGAATGATGTGTTATATACGGTTGTATGCATTCATGTCATAGCATGTAGTTAAAATTCTACATCACTTCTGGCATGAGCCATTCACACATTTAGAAAGTGAATGATTTAGAAAATGGAATTTTAAAGGAAAATGTTAAAGATTTTGAAATAGGGGTGTAAAACCTAGCCACGAAAGATATAAGTGGGAAATGGGGCGTGGGGGACCAGCGCACCTGACCCTACCCTCTTGGAGGGTAGGGAAGAATGTAATATTCACCTCTTTGGAGGTGAAAAGATGAAAGGAAAAGTAAAAGAATGTTAACCGCTTTGCGGTACTACCGGTTGAAATGTAATCAGGTTCTAAATAACTATAGCCCACTGTAGAGCTTAGTGGCTAGGCGTTACACTCTAGTAAGCTCACAAATGTAATGGAATGAAARGTTTTACAAGTTATGAATTTTGAAAGGAAAGATTTTATGGAAAGGTTGCACAAGAAAATGATTTGAAAATTTTTGTTGAAAAAGTGAGTTTTTTTTTTTTTTATAATTCATGACATGTAGGGCATGTTCATACATTCATGCATGAGATTTACTTACTGGGCTTTATAGCTCATTCTATTTCTTTCATTTGTATTTTAGATGATGTGTAGCCAGATGGTGCGAGGAGGTTGCTTGTGGGCAAACCAAGATACCCTGAAGCATGTTATAAATAAATTTTAAGGATTAAGATAATAGTTAACTATTTCTTATTTAGTTTAGCTGATTGTGTTTTAAATTCTTTTGGTTTTCTTCAAATTCCTGTCTRAACAATTGTTTGGTTGGTAAGAAATTTGTTGGAGCATATTTCTCTTTACGGTGGATGTTTAATTGGATTGGAGAGTATGTTGTGAATGGGTATTGAGAATATTGAGAACTTTTTGAGTGTATGTAGTGGGTAGTTATTGAGATTGCAAAGGAAACTTTGCCGAAATTTTTATAAAATCTTTGACAAGGGTTAAGACTTATTTTATTTAATAGTAGTTAATTGTTCTATGAGTAARGTAATGTAATATTCTCAGTTTAGGACAGTTCCTAATCTGGAGGTGTTACACTTCTACTTCACAAAGTTAAGAAATGTTCTTCTTTKGTTCATTTTCCTTCTCCATGACTGCTGCCATAACTGAGACTCTCTCTTCCTTTTTCTATGTTCATCAACTCCTTYGGCAATTTCCTTAYGCTCCATCAGGACGCCACTCAATACTCTCTTTCTTCTTTTCAAGGTTAGTTCTTTCATGTCTTATATAGCTATTCATGTGTGGAAATTTTACAGTTTTAGTTAGGATAGATAGATTAAATTTATAGCTGTGTCTTCATGAAAATCAATATGCTAGTTGTTTGGAAGTTTTTGGCATGGTTATGTATTGCTAAATTTTTTAGTGATTTATCGTGATTTTTAAGATGGCTTTATATGATGATTAAGCCTGGCTACTGACTTTGTGGTTACAAGATTATATGTTAGTTTGAATAGCATGATGATGGTTGGAATAAGATGACAAGGTATTGACATGTGCTTTATTGCTGGAAATTTGGTTAGCAGTTTGATAAGCTCTATTTTCKGCACTGTTTTAATTTAGAATGACAGCTGAAATTTGGGTGTGATCATGCAATGTTTTAGTGTTTTTTAGTCGGATTAAAACAAACCAAAAATCATGGTCATAGCCTTAGAAAATCATGAATTATAGGTTTTACAAAAATCTTGGACATTATTGATGGACTGTGTACTTGCCAGTCTTGGGATGTTTCTCGTTCAACCRTTTGTTTGGATTTTATATATAATATGTGGTTGGACAGATTATTGTATCAGGAGAATTTCGAGACCAATGTTACATAATTGGAGTTAGTATAAACCGAGATATCACAGAAACATTAAGACCCTCTCATTAGCCACTGCCAGTTTGGCTGACAGACAGAACACCATACTATCTTTGTGCTTTATGAATACGCTGCTGATTAGAATTGTTCATATGAGATACGGTTGGATAGCTAGAAATGGAAGGAAAAAATTGGGGGCTGGTTTTTCATAATTTAAATAACTAGAACTGGAGATATGACCAAAACTACCTTACCCTTTCAGTTTAGAATTTTCCTGTTTAACTYTTCTGTTTGGATAACTTATGGGAGTTAAATATGCATTTTTAGGTGCTGATTGTCACCTGGAGGTTTCTCAATGTCATAAAAGAAGAGTGAGACTTTTTCATTCAATTCTCCTTAGTAAAACTGCAGTTATTGATAAAACATTGAAATTGGACAGTTTATTCAATAACGCACCAACCCTGTTTTCGTAACAAAACTGCRATTTGTTCATTACTTGGAATTATTCTTAACCAGTATATAAAATTAGCCTACTGTCTTGGGTTCTTTTTCATATAAGATTAGCAAGGAAACTAGAATTGGAACTTTATTTATGACTATTTTGCCGAATACTACCCGTACTGGGCAAGAAACTTGGTATACGACTTTTCGTGTAATGTTTTGGTGTGATAACTTGGCCGGATTAGAAGTCAATTAAAGGAGCCTTTTCCTACCTGTTTTAGGACATTCTCATCTAGAATTTTGGCTTTTTCAAATATCAAGCTCAGGTGAGTCGCTCTGTCTTTTGAACTTCTCAAAAGTACAAATGTGCATTGATTTGAATTAAAGTATCGATTGCCAAGTCATTTTGAATCCTCAAAAATGCTATTGATTTGATATTGAGACTTGGAATTTGTTTCGACATTGTGATTGTGAACCTCGTGATTGAGGATTTTTTATTGTAAAATTTGGATCCTATTGTGAAAGATGAGTATTGTGTCCGTTGTCGTGGTGGACTAGCTAAATGAGCAAAGTGTTGTACTTGGCTGGTCACCAGTACAAGCCACATCTCAATTCAAAGGTGTCAGCCCCCGAGATACCCACCCTTGGCCAAGGTTAGTGGAAGTGTCTATGGCAGATCGGGAACATATTTGGCAGATGGTTGATGTGCCATAAGGTACCTACAGCTCACTTGTGGATGCTCGTACCCCTGGTTAGGAGTTTTGACCTAAGAATGACAGACTCTGTAGTATCCTAGCTATTGCCTATCCTTGCTTGTGTTTGTGGTCGTGAGAAGTTGAAAATTGTGTGCGTAATTTGGGCATTAAGGCTGGTAGATTTGACCCCACCTAATCAAACAGATGGTAATTGGGGATTTTATATCCACCTCGTGATATGATTTGTTTTGATACCAAAAACTCATTTGACACATTCTTGATGAGTTTTCAAGCTTCCATATGACTTCATTATTTACTGCTATGAGTTATGATAAGTTTTGAGCACTAATGAGAATGTCAAAATTTACTTACATGAAAGAAAGAGATTTACTTACATACTTCAATATCAATTATGAATTCACATTCAATTCACATAAGAGAAATCTAATTATAACAACAATACATATGCATCACAATTAATGAGAATGTGAGAATTTAATTACTTGAAGTCCTTAATAAATTTGGTTACTTTAAATCGTTAACGGAGTGCCTTGGTTGCCCACAACGTCAATGTGCCAAAAGCATCCTAATATTGTTACACAAAGAAAATTCATCTGAAATTTGTTTAACCAAATGCATTTGTTTAACATAGGTGCTCACTATTAATACATTCATCATTTTTTCCTACGGGCAACATTAACCAATAATTTTCGAGTTTAAATTTCATGTCGATAATAATTGAATTACTAAGAGTATAAGTTATTCATGACTCCTAATCGTTCTTAAAATAACAGTAATAATAATAATATAATAATAATATACATTACTTTATTGTACAAGCCCTAAATTTCATATTAAATTATATTCCTATATATTTCTAGAAATATATGCCTCTTTTACTTAATTGTATTAACTTAAATTCCACATTTGACATATTCGATACTTTTCCATAATTATCAATACATAATACAAAAMTTAGGTCATTCAGTTAATTTAAACGAAGAAACTAATGATTCACCTTGAATCCTGAAAACCCTAGGTTTTGCTATCAAGTCTAAGATATAATAGTATCAGACATGCTTGAGAAAAGGATGTGCTCCGGGCATGAACTTGTGGTGTGGGTGCAACTGTTTCAAATAGACCGTGGACAGTGCCCTGTCATGCGACAGTGATGATAACAAAAGAGATGGAGCGGTGTTGGCACCGGGTCAGAGAAGAGGGGAGAGAGAGGGAGAGAGAGGGGAAGGCCGACGTCGGTGAGGGCAGAAGTAGGAGGCGGCAGCTGGCGGGGGAAGGGTTAAGGTTTTATGTTTAAGGGGAGAAGATCACAGCATCTTCTTCAAGTCATAGATTTTTTCTTTTTGTTTTTTGGAAATTAACTTACCCTAACCAAAATTCCTTCATGGACTTTTTTCCTTAACCAACTAAAGCCTAACTAATTAAGATCTATTAGTTTTCTTCAGGCCAAAAGCAACTTTAGATCCGATTTTAGATTTTGATAAGAAGAGAAACGGACTGCAACAGGTCAAGCCTAATTAATAACTAAATATTTCTAATTAATATTAACTAATAAAATATCTCATTAAATGATATACTCACACAATAATGCATAAATAAATAACCAGTCACATAAAATAATATAATTTATTTTAATTGGCACATCTAACTTACAACCTCCAAGTCCTGTCGTTGCAAAATAATCAAATCACTTAAAAATTGATGAATATCACTATTTTGTGGATTAGAATTTAATTATATAATTATATAAAAATAAAAAATAAATCTCGGGTATTATAGTTCTAGTTCTTATTTATATTTACTTTTGGAAGATGTAGTTTATGATGTTTTGGGACTGTAATTTGTTCGGGTTTTTAATATTTATTTTTGAGGTTTTTAAGCTATGTCCTTTATATTATAGGATTTCGACACTTTGAGTATTTGATTGTTTGACTGTTGAGAGAGAGGCGGCGCTCATTCCTTCCCAATGGAACCTAGGGGAGGGTGGGTCATCACAGTTGGTATCAGAGCATATGCTATGATCTATAGGCAATAGGCAAGTATTTAAGCTTGAATTATATTAATATTTTAAGTTTGATTTTATCTGTGCTAATCTTGTTATTGTTGTAGGATGCCTAAGCACCTAGGAATTGATGCGTTATTAGCCAGGATCTAGGAGCTGGAAGCATAAGTTATCTTCCAAGTATCTACTATAGAGGCTCTTGAGACTGAGAAAAGTAAGTTGCTGTAAAAGAACTCCTATTAGGGGTACGTTTTTTGTTGAGGGCCGCAAGAAGCGGCAAGTGCTAGAGGAGAAAATCTGCCACCTCCATGATGGTAATAACGATCTGACTACTAAGTTCAGGCAATATGAGAGAATGATTATGGAGGGAGTTGAACCTTCACATCAGCCTTCTCGACTTGGACACCCCTTGACTTTGGGTTTATTTAGTTTATTTTGCCTACTTTGTCACCTACTCTAGAGGAAACTTTAGGGATAAGGATTATAGCTATTGGTTTGCTTTCTGTATTTGTTTTAGCATTTCTAATTTTGTACAAGTAGGAAAAGCATGTCGACTATGCTTATTTCTGTTTTAGGAAAATCGTATTGTCCTTATTTTGAAATTAAGCAAGTAGGGTTTTCCAGCATTTCCAATTTTGTAATTGGAAAATCGTATTGTCCCTATTTTGAAATTAAGCAAGTAGGATTTTCCACAAGATCATTGTGAAATTCAACTTAGAATCGGATGTGTTTGGAATTAGCAAGTTTTAAGTCCCTTATGAGAATTCTTAGAACACTCAATTGAGTAGTTAGAATATAAGGGGATTGACATGTTTGAAAACAACTTTTGTGATGCATTTAAGGATGCCAAGACAAACCAGGCATATTTCCCAACAACAGGCTTTGAGAGTTTAGATGAACTCAAAAGCCGAGGTTCAAAATAGGCACCGGCATCTCCACCGAACGCAGCGATGACCTRTACTGTAGACCATTTAGCAATRGTAATCGAACGAGCACTAGACGGTGGATGCTCATGTTGATCAGGGAACCGAGACAATGATGAGGCATTAGAAAGTTTTTAAAATTACAATCTCCAGAATATTTTAGAGAGATGAGCAAGAAGATAAAGCTGAAAGATGGTTGGAAAACAAAAGGATATCAGACCCTCTAATACTCCTACGAGCGAAAAGTAGTACTCGGGGCCTTCTGACTCTGAGTTTCGACCAGAGAATGCTAGGTCAGGACTAGTCAAACCTTGACAAGGATAGCGCAACCTAGGACATGTGAAACTATCATAGAGGCATTTTGAGTAGAATTCATCCCAAGCAGGATACGAGAACAAATAGTGGATCAATTTCAGAGCCTCGAGTGAGTCCCCAGATCGGTATCATAGTACGTGACTGAATTTTGAAAGCTATCCAAGTTTTACCTGCGTCTTATAAATATGGAGGAAAACAATACTCGACAATTCYTCAAGGGCCTTTAACTCAAATTACAACAAATGTTAGAACCATACCCTTCCCTTCCATACTTATGCAGCAGCGGTTGAGGCTGCTCCACACAAAAAAAATAGTGATCGGCCGCTGCAACTAAGATGATCACAATGGGGATCGATTAATCAAGCCTACAAATGCCCTAGTGGAGGCAAGTGGTCAGGATGGAGTAAGAAACTGAATCGAGGAGAACTACAGCTACAAAGAATGGGCAGAAGAACACCGTATGTTATACTACCAAARTTTAGTACACACAGAATGAGAATGTTGTTGGAAAAATGACCTTTATTTTCAATATGGCAATGTGGGGCACCATGCTAAGGACTGTCCTAATCCACCAGGGGCAAGGCCAAGGGAAAGTAGTTCCAAACCATCTAAAACTCGAGCATTTATAGGAGCCAGACCTGATAAGCCTCAAGTTAAGGCTAGAGTGTTTGCTATCGAAAATTRAGATATGGATGCGAACACTAATATGATTGAAGATACGCTCCTAATTTTCTCTCACTCGGCTAAGATATTAATAGACCTCGGATCAACTAATCCTTTGTGATCCATATCATGTGAATTACGACAATTCCTACGAATGAATTGCCCTGCAAGTTTTTAGTAAATATATATGTCGGTGAAAGTATTGTGGCTGACGTAATATATGTAGATTGTGAAATTGGTGTGGGGATAGCATACTACTTAGGATTTGATATTATTTACATTTAAGGACTATGATCTCATCCTACGCATGGATTGGTTATCCTGACACAAAACCCAACTTGAGTGTATGAACATAGAGGTTAAGTTTACGACATCCGGAGAGATAATAGAATTTCGTGGGAATCGAGTCAATATTGTAAGTTCAACGATCTTAGAGTCAAGGCTAGGAAACTTTTGAGTGGGAATTGAGCGTATTTGATAAACCAATCATCAGAAATTGAGGAATTAGAGAAAATGCATATAGTGAAGGGTAACCCTGATGTATTTCTCTTAGAGTTGACTTTGCTACCCCAAGATAGAGCTGTAGAGTTTTAGATGGATTTGATCTCGGTAGAGGAACCAATATCTAAGACTCCCTACTAGATGTCGCTAGTCGAACTTAGGGAACTGAAGGAACAATTGCAGTAATTACTAAAGTAAGATTTTATTATGCCTAGTATTTTAGCTTGGGATGCTCTAGTGTTTTTTGTTAAGGAAAAGGACAATTCCCTAYGATTGTGCATATATTGTCACGGCTTGAATAGTCTCACTATTAAGAATAAGTATTTGTTGCTTCTCATTAACAAGTTATTTGATCAACTGCATGTTGTTGGATATTTCTCTAAGATGGACTTTAGATAAGGTATTATCAAGTCAAAATCCACCAAAAAAGACATCCTAAAACAACATCAACCACTAGGTATGGACATTTTGAGTTTGTAGTTATGCCATTGGGGCTAACAAACTGCCCGGCAACTTTTATAGATCTCATGCATAGGATTTTCCAATCCTACCCCAGTGAATTTGTGGTTGTCTCTTATAGATGATATCTTGATCTATTGCAAAACCTAGGAACATAATGATGGACGGCCAAATTTAGCAAACGTCAATTTTGGCTTCATGAGGTCTCTTCTTGGGGCATATAGTTTCACAAGATGGTTTAGCAGTGGATTTGTCTAATTTAAAGGCTATGACAAACTAGGAATGGCCTAAGACCCCCATCGAAATCATGATTTCTTGGCTTAACCGGATATTACATCAAATTTATTCAAGATTTCTCCAAGATCGCCAGCCYTCTAACTAAGTTGACCCGGAAGCATACCCAATTTAAGTGGTACGAGAAGTGCGAATGTAGTCACCAGGAGCTAAAAAGAAGTTTGATGTCTGCACCTGTATTGATACTCCCTGAGACAGGAAAGAAATCTGCATTATATATTGAATAATCGAGTAAAGGACTTGGGGAAGTTATCATGCACGAAGGAAGAGTGGTGGCTTATGCCTCTACGTAAACTTAAACCACATGAAGTAAACTACCACCCACGTAATCTGGAATAGGCGGCAATTGTATCCACTCTTAAAAGGTGGAGGCATTATCTGTATAGAAGAGTATGAAACATTCACCGATCATAACATCTTAAAATACTTTTTCTCACAGAAAGATTTGAACATAAGGCAAATGAGATGGATTAAATTCCTTGAAAAATATCRGTGTCTGATCAACTATCACCCAGGAAAAGGAAATGTTGCCATAGATGCCTTGAATAGAAAGCTAAAGCTGTCAATGATAYGACTTCAAGACGTGATAGAGTGAGAATATATGGTAATGGCTAAGATCAAGGTAAAGCATAAAGCGATTCTTTGGGCTAATATCAGCTTAACCTCCAATTTGAGATAACAAACTAAAGAAATAGACGAGCATGGTGATGGAATATGAAAGTTAAAGGAGAAAATGCAGTCTAGAGGTCTACCTAACTTCAGAACTAATCAAGAAGGGGCAATTTACTTTCGAAACTTTATATGTGTACTAGGCCATACTAAATTGAAGAAAAACGTTCTTGACAAAGCCCTTCGAACWTGGTACATAACCCATCCTAGGAGTACATGATGTATCGTGATCTCAAACACCACTTCTGATGGAATAGCATGAAGAGAGAAATCGCACAATAGTGTCAACGTGCCTAGCATGCCAAAAAATAAAAGCGGAACACTAGCGGCTGGGAAGATAACTCCAACCTCTTCTTGTACTAGAATGGAAATAGGAATGTGTTATGGGTGTGCCTAATACTCGGAGAAATAAGAACGCCATTTGGGTAATGGTAGATTGTCTGACTAAATCGGCCCATTTCATTTCGATTAACATAAAGTACTATTTGGAGAAGTTAGCGAAGTTTTATGTGCAGGAAATCGTGAGACTTCATGGTGTACCTGTAAACATTATTTCGGGGTGAGACCTAAGATTCACCTCACCGTTTTAGTTGAAATTCCAACAGGTAATGGAGGCTACACTAAGCTTCAGTACTACTGCACATCCCCAAATAGACAGTCAGCCAGAGAGAACTATTCAAATTCATAAGGACATACTGAGAGCATGCATCATGGATTTTGGATACAAATGGGCAGATGATTTAGCACTTGCAGAATTTGCCTACAATAATAGCTACCAATCGTCAATTAGGATGGCACCATACAAAGCACTCTATGAAAGGAGATGTTGATCGCCGATTGCCATGGAAGAAACTAGAGAAAGGTGAATCTAGAAGCATAACCAGTTACCAGATAGGAAGGAAAYGTCTCAAAAGGTCAAAATAATCCGAGACCAATTAGTATTTGCCAAGAATTGGTGAAAAGGTTATACCGATAACTGATCACGAGATTTGGAGTTTGTGTTGGGTGATAAAGTCTTCCTAAAATTGAGGCCCTATCGAGGAATTCTCAACCACCCAAAGGGTGGTAAATTGAGTCCGAGATACATTGGGCCATTTGAGGTTTTGCAAAGGATCGAAGTGGTTGCATATAGAATTGCATTGCCGACCAAGTTAGCTAGGATTCACAATGTATTCCACGTTTCACAACTTAGGAAAATAGCCCATCATCGGATCATGTGATACATGGGGCGATAAAAATTGCATTTTAACCTATCATGTGAGGAAGGGCCAGTACGGATATTGGAGACCAATGTCTAGGAGCTGCAAAATAAAATAATTCAGCTTGCCAAGGTTCAACGGGAACATCAAGGGATTAAGGAAGCAACTTGAGAATCATAGGATTACATAGGGAAAAAAAATACCCYGACTTACTTGTAGATACAGAAAAATAATTTTGTGGATGAAATTTCTATTAATTGGGGAGAATGTAAAACCCTAAGCATTTCCAACTCCCAAATATTTATTTAGGGTGTCGAAGTTTTGATTGCACGTTTAGAAATTAGAAATTTTTGATAATTAATTTAGGATTATTTTATCAGTTATATACTCTGGTGTTATCTGTTTTATTTTAGAATCGAGCTGTAAAACAATTTACTGCRTTCAAAAAATTAGGGAATGTCTTGAGAAGCGTGCCCATCAGTTATACTATTATATTCATAGCCCTAGTGTAATTATCATTACACCTTCAATTTGAATTAGCCAATGCATGCAAGGCTAGGACATTTTCCACGCATGCATAGGTTGCCCACATTTTGACCAATACCTAAATCCTTACCATGTGATATTTGACCAGCCCACTAAATATTTCAATTCATTTCTTATTTTTTCACCCTTCTTTCTTCTTCCTAAGACAAATACATCCCTTTTATTTTATTTTTTTCTTCTTGCTTTATAATATATGTTTAAGGCTTATTCAAGAAGCCATTTTTATTCTTATTGGAAAAGATTTTACAAGCTTATTACATAAGCCTCTTTCTTTCTTCTTTTACTTGAAGCTAAGTTAATCCAACTTCTATTTATRCCCCCTTTTTTGGCTATCCCTCTCTTCTCTCCATTTTATTTTGCAAGACAACTCTCTCAAACTCTCCAACTCCCTYACCTCTCRGCTGACTTTCCTCATYCCTCACCTCTCTCTCTCTCTCGATCAACATCAACCAGCACCACCATCCATCGCCTTGCACCACCTTGTTCCTCCCTCCTCTGGCATGCTGTTTCTTGTTCTTCACAAAGGTAAGAAGTGTTCTTCTTTGGTTTATCTCCTTCGCCATAACTGTTGCCATAACTGAGACTCTCTCTTCCTTCTTCCATGTTGATCAACATTTTCGACAGTATGCTTAGAGCTCCACCAAGACTCCATTCAATACTCTCTTTCTTCCTTTCAAGGTTAGTTCTTTCATCTCTCATATAGCTATGCATGTGTAGGAATTTTACACTTTTAGTTAGGATAGATACATTAAATTTTTAGGTGTGTTTTCATGAAATCATATGCTAGTTGTTTGGAAGTTTGAGTACGGTTATCTATTGCTAAGTTCTTGAGTGATTTAGCATGATTTTTAATACGCTTTCTATTGTGATTAAGAATGCCTACTGACTCTGTGGTTAAAATATTTTGCATTAGTTTGAATAGCATGATGATCGTTGGAATAAGATGAGTAGGTGTTGACATGTGCTTTATTGCTGGAAATTTGAAAAGCAGTTTGATATGCTCTTTTTTCGGTTCTGTTTTGTTTTAGGATGACTAGTGAAATTTGGGTGTTAACATGCTATGTTATAGAATTGTTTCTTAGGATTAAAACAAGCCAAAAGCCATGGTCATAGCCTTAGAAAATCATGAGTTATGGGTTTTACAAAAATATTGGACTGTATGCATGGACTGTGTATTTCCTACTGTGGACTGTTTTAACAATGAATAAGAACTTTAAGGACTATTTTAAGTTACAAGCATGTTAACCCTTTTTTGTCTAAAAACTACTGGAAAATACTATTAATTATAACTAAAATACCAAAATAATAGACACAAAAATAGGGCAAAAATAGGGTTTAATAAGCTTATCACTCCCCCAAACTTAAGTCATTACTAGTCACTTCCCAAAACACAGATATCTATTGTGACACTTGAAAGCGTGGCTTAGTCTTTGAATTTCTTACTGTTATGTTATCTATTGTGACACTTAATAGTGTTACTTAAGCATATCTATTGTGACGCTTTTAAGCTTAACTATAGGRACGTCATTGTAGCACCCTTATTGCAGCTTGACTACCGAAAATGCTTTGCCAAAGCGTCACAATAGTTCATTTGTGATGATGTTTTTTAGCATCATGATAGACCATTTCCGAGTGGTGTAGCCAYGAAGTGTTTCTTTCCTTGGGAAGCCACCTGTTTTGGGGTTTGGTTGATTTGCCTAGTTTGATTATTAAGTTCCATAGCCATTGATGTCGGCTACTTTAGGTGTCAAAACATGCCCTCGAATCCTTGTCCTAGAGAGACAGGCCAAAWAGGATGAGGATTGGTATGCCTTTTTTGTAATAACTCCCTGATCGCTCTATCCTTTATCAAACTTTAAAGAAGTCCTTTGCTTTTCCAACAACCCATCTGATAAATGTGACAGCTATTTATGATTCTTGATATTCTTTTTCGTGTATTGCCTTGAATCGTTTTCCATTATCGAGTTGTTGTCCTTCCTGTATCTAATTTCTTCTGCTCTGTCCATGGCTTTTAATAGTCATGTTGACCATATCGATCCCTTTCCCTACGTTCATGAGGGACACTTGATCCTTTATGACGCCACCCATGAGGCTTTCAATATGGGCCTTGCTTACATCCACAGTATGTAAACAAATAGCTATTTTCTTTCATCAATCTTGCGAGCTTTGTGCTTCCCTTGAATCATCCCGGCTTGACGCTGGCTAATTGGCCTAGGAAATTCTAGACCTGGCTGAATCATCATAGCTTTTATGAGTTCTGGCTTTATTGGGTAGGACTTTATTTAAGGGATACTTGGAAGAACCGGGGCATCTATCATGCCATTCGTTTGAATGATTTTGAGTATAACTTTGAAAAACATTGCTCATGGCCATGCTCTTTTTTTGGTTGRCTGTTTCCAATAATTTCATCTTCCCTTTCAGACTATGCTCTCTCATACTCTCCTCGATATTGCTACTATTCTCAGCCTCCCAATTGTTGGTCTAGAACTTCCTGCTCAATACGATTTCAAAGGTGTTCGATTTACTATGAGATCYAGTAAACAAACTGCARGGTGCAACGTCTTTATTGAGGAGAATAGAAAAATTACTCTTGAGGTATCCCGAGATAAACATGGGGCATTCCTGCTCTGTTGGTTATGTAAATACATCTCATGTTCTGCTACATTTGGAGCAGTAGTCAATTACTCTTACTATGTCTTTTTCTTGCTAGARAGGCACACTACAAGAAAAATCACTTTTAGTGACAAAAGAAAGTTGTCATTGGATATCAAAATATTGCTACTAATAAMAGCTCGTGACAACATCTTTGTTGTGACTTGGTTGTAACTAGTTGATCATGGCTAAGGGGTCGTTGTGACAACAATTTATTCTTTTCACTAAAGGGTATACACTAGTGATAAAATTTATGTCATCATTGATGCTTGTACTATTTAGTGACAACAATTGTTGGCACTATTTTATTGAGAATGTTATCACTATTACCTTTGCCTCATCACTAATGTTCTTTAGAAGGGATAAGTTCCTCAAAGGAATTAGTGATAACTTTTCTCTTTATCACTATTGTGTTATAAGTAGTGACAACTTAAGTTATCATAAAATTGATTAAATTAATGACAACAAACCAAGGTTGTCATTATTGTAATTGAAGCAGTGACAACTTTTATTGTCATAATTATAGCTAATTTAGTCACAACTTAAGTTTATTATTACTAAAAACTGATTAGTGACAACTTGAGTTTGTTGTCAGAATTATACAACCTTTATTGACAATCATTATCTCAATAATATATTGAGCATTTTAGTGGTTACTATACTTTATTGTTATATTGTTGTAGTCTTTATTGTCCTTAATCATACCTATATTAATGGCTAGTGTAGCTTGTTGTCATTATTGCTGGTGACAACTTTATTTTGTGGTGAGTATTATATAACATTATTTTTTGCTATACAAATCTATAATGAATTACAACTTATGACAAATAATTCAAAGTAATCACTATTCATATATATCACATTTAGATTAGTACAACTATTCATCAATATACATTCATATTGTTACCAACCTAGGAAGACAAATATACATATGAAAACATTAAAACAATATATACAATAATTGCTGCCAAAATGCAATAGTAAAATAGAGTCTTCTTGGCCCAAAAAAAAAAAAAAAGTCATCAAGACTAACTTCAACTAAAGGACATATAGTACCTAGTTAAGCACAAAGTTAACCTTAATTTTGATATTGTCTTGGCAATCTTATCAACTTCATTATCAGTGGATATAATCATAAACAAAACTCTGCAAGATTAACAATAAAAGAAGAATTAAGTAAAGAAGGGTATAAAAGGAAATTAATTAAAGAAAGAAATAGAGGAAAAAGTAGCATAATTTCTTTATTTCTGGCATGTAAAGTAATCTAAATAGATTATAGGGTGTGATAGAAACAACCTACCTTCAACCAACCTTCTTATTCTTTGCATGTAAAGTAATCTTAAGTAAGCCTCAAATACTATTCTTACTTTAGAAAGTTTGATAAATTATATGCTCTAGTCCTCTAGCCAATGTAAATACTCTTATTTTTTTATTATCAAAATAATAGGTCTATACAGAAATTCGGCGTTGGACATCTAATCACTAAATCTTGGGGGTTAACCATGAAGCCACAGGTTATCAGCTGTGGGAGGTTCCTTTGAATTCCACATTGGTGTAGGGAATTATGTCTTACCTTTATCAAACTCAACAAACACCGATCGAAGAGTTATACCCTTACCGGCCAAGGGTAGAGAGTCCATCGTGGCTGTGAGGAACACTTGTAGGGCCTAATTACCAACAAATGCGTGAGGTTTGGGCTAACCTGGTGGTGCCCCCTGAAATTACTTAATGGAATTCAGGAAAGGCTAACCAAATACAATCCCTCCYAGCTGGCGAAGYGTTTTCTAAATATTAGGTCATTAGATGTAATTGGCAAGATAGTTTTCCATACCATATCATCTTTTTGCAAAGATCTAATCCCACCATGCCAATTATACACAATGGCTGACCTTTATGTCTTAGGATGTGCTCAAAAGCTGACCACCTATCTTCATCCAGCTCATCGTGTTCCATAAATAATGCCTTCTGATAATTAACTACCAACAGGTTATCTTGAAAAGCCACCCTAGTCGATCTTACATTGATTTCCAGCGATAAGACCATGTCTTGGCTGTATGTTAGTTGATAAGGAGTGAACCCGGTAGCCGTTCTTACGAAATTTTTATGCCCAAAGTACTTCCTATAGAATCTCATGCCACCTTTTGGGTTGTCCTACAGCCTTCTTCACCATGTTAATGAGGACATCATTTGTTGCCTTAACTTATCCATTAACTTGAACATAATAAGGAGTAAAATGTATGAGCCTGATATTAAACTACCGAACAAAAGTAGCTACCTTATCTTCAGTGAACATAGTGCCTCAATCAGCTGTGTTAGTTCAAGAATTCCAAACTGATAAATGATCTATTATTTGATAAAAGCAATAATTGACTCCTATGTCACTTTTACCATTGGCTGAGACTCCACCCATTTAGTAAAATAGTCAGTAGCCACCCATATGAATGAATACCTTTTGGATGAAGAAGAATTGATCTTGCCAATGATGTCCATAGCTCGATTGCTGAAAGGCTATAGTTTAACTATGGGGTGGAGTTGGTTTGCTGGGATGTTAAAAATATGTTCGTGCCTTTGATAGGCATCACAGCCTTTGGCATAAGCGGGGCAACTGGCAATGATAGTCAGCCAATATACTTTGTGTAATACTCGAGATTTATTTTTTATTTTTACRAACTTTATATAATTATRTAATTTATATTCCAATCTACTAATTAGATTATATTCTTAATTATTAGTGGTTTGATTATTTTGTAGCGGAAGGACATGGAGGTCGTAACAWTCGATGTGCCAATTAGAAATAAATTATTATTTCTCTAACTAGTTATTTATTTGCGCATTATTGTCTTGAGTATAATTATTTAAATGTAAAATTTTATTAGCTCAGTTTAATTATAATTTTTAGTTAATTAATTTAGGCTGGACCCACTAGACCTAAAACTCGATTTAGAGTTCGAACTTTTGGGGCAAAAGAAAGCTAATATAATCTTAATTTTAGTTTGGGCTTAGTGGTTTAAGGAATAAAAAATGGCCACCCGAAAGAATATTTGATTAGGGTTAAGTTTAGTTTTTTGAAAATATAATATATATATATATATATATATACATATACAGTAATATTAATATTGTATGAACCTGAAGAAAGATGATTGGTTCATCTTCTCCTTAAACATAAATCCTAATCGCCCTCCCGTCGGCTGCCTTTTCTTTGCCCCTCATTCAACGGCGCCTTTTCCGGCTCTCTCTCCCTTCTTCTCTACTAGTGACGGACGATGCTCCATCTCTTTTGTTCTCATCACTGTCGTGTGACTTGATGACCAAGCAACCAGGTGCTCAGGCGACCCGGCACCCAAGTTACCAGTCGACCAGGCAAYTATGYGACCAGGCAACCAGGTATTGTGTGCTATGTGCTTGAATTAGTTCCATGCACGCAACATGTATGCGAGAAGGACGGTCATTTGGACACTCTAAATGTACTCTTTTCCCAAGCGTGATTGACGCGATTACACTTAGACTCTATGCCACACCTAGGGTCCGGGATTCATAGTGAATCATTAGTTTCTTCGTTTAAATTAACCGAATGACCTAGCTTTTGTATTATGTATTGATAATTATGGAAAAATATGGAATATGTCTAATGTGGAATTTAAATTAGTACAATTAAGTAAAACAGGCATATATTTCTAGAAGTATGATGGAATACAATTTAATATGGAATTTAGGGTTTGTACGATTAAGTAATGCATATTGTGATTATATTATTATTATTACTATTGTTTTAAGAATGATTAGAAGTCTTGAAATTAACTTGTACTCTTAGTAGTTCGATTATTATCGATGTGAAATTTAAATTCAAAAATTATTGGTTAATGTCACACATAGGAAAAATGGTGAACATATTAATGTGAACACTCATTTAAATGAATGTATTTGATTAAACAAGTTTYAGATGAATATTCTTTGTGTAATAATATTAGGATACTRTGGCACATTTACGTTGTGGGCAGCAAAGGCACTTCGCTAGCGATTTAAAGTAACCAAATTTGCTAAGGACTTTAAGTAARTAAATTTTGACATTTTCATTTAGCTATGATGCAAGTGTATTGTTGTGATGATTTGAATTTTTCTTATGTGATGTGATCGGTGGTATTCTTTCAATTGTGTGAATTTACTATTGATTGACATGTTGAAATTTTAAAATTAAGAGTTCATGTGGTCTATGATCATGAGCATGTAGTTTGGAGTATGTTGCAGCATTCTCTGGCATGGGCATAATCATACATTCATGAAAGCAAATGTTTTAAAGTATGAAGTTTGGAAAAATGTGATTTAAATATTGAATGATTTCCAGGGGTGTAAAGCCCAGACCATGAAAGGTGCAAGTGCGAAATGGGGGCATGGGGGACCAGCGCACCAGACCTAACCCTCTCATCGGGTGGGAAAGTATGATATGTTCACTCTTTTGAGGTGAAAGTGAAAGAAAAAGATTAAGTAATGTTAATCGCTTTACGATTTTATCAGTAGAATGTGATTGGGTTCCAAATAATAATTGCCCATTATAGAACATAATGGCTAGGCATTACACTAAGTGAGCTCACGATTTGAAAAGGAAAAGTTTTGGAAAGTTGTGACAAAGCATATTTTTGAACATCATGACATATAGTGCATGATACATGCATTCACGCATGAGATTTACTTACTGAGCTTAGTAGCTCCCCCATATTCCCTCATTTTACGTTTCAAGTGATGAACAGCCAAATGGTGTATRGAGATCGCTTGGAGAGCTGACTTTGATACTCAAGAGTCATTTATGCTAATTCAATTTTTTATTGATTTATGAACTTATTAAATGCTTAAATTTTTATTCGTTTTATTTCAAAAGCTTCCATTGGATTTTAAATTTATGAGTATTTTATTGGTAAATTATATTATTGGGGTTTGAAGTGATTTCATTATATGTGGAGTATTAGAAATGTTAGGTGTGAAATTTTTTGATTGTATATAGGGGAAATATGTTAATATTACGTAGGAAACTTTGTCGAAATTTTTTATAAACCCTTTTTAAACTTTAAGATTTTTATTTTTCCAAATTTCTGCAATATATTTGAAGGTAACCAGTGACATTCCCAAGTTAGAATAGTTCCTAATCTAGGGGTGTTACACTTTGTGTTGATGTGGGGACTATCTTGGCTTCAGGCCAGTTTGATGTGCTCTACAACGGCCCTCATGGACTTTAGCTAGTGCTTGAGCCCCYTCTTATTTACTTAGACATTTTAATAGAAGCCCTTCATGGCTCTTATTAAACAGAATGTTATCAATAACCAAATAATTCAAGGGTTTGTGTCTATGTTGTTTATTGACCTTAACTGAGGGGTTTTTAAGATAGGTAAACATATCAGCTCTCCAGTTGTCTATCTATTAGTCATTGATATACAGGATACGCTAGTGTAAAATAACTGATGGTACCTGTTACATCTTATTTCCTGAAGCATATTAAGCTAAATCATTGACTTCYTAGTGTTCTTTTCTTGGCGTATGCATAAGCACCACATCAGAGAACCAATTCAGCAAAGACTGAGTCCCCTGGTATAAATCCACTAGATTGGCATTTTTAAACCTGTATTATCTCATTAGTTGTCGAATGATTAGCTAGGAATCTCCCATAATTTGCATAGCTAGAGCTTTCATGGACAAAAAAAGCTACAATCTTAAGATCAGGGCTTTGTTCTTGACTTGATTGTTGGAGCAACATTTCTCTGACTCAAACATAAAGTTTCCTTAGAATCACTAGATTGGTAATCATGATGTCCATTCCTGACCCTTAGCTAGTTTTGGAAGCATCAACACTTTCCAAGGTTGAGGCCAACGAGCTTCTGCACCTCTGCCTAAGGATCTACTACATCTATACAAAGATTATCAGCTAGAAAATTGGCCTTCCTTTAATGACTTGTAGAGGAACGTATTTTTGTTGAGAAAGTTGCTAATGTCATTGCTCATCTCATTAGGCCACCTTGCAGCACAGGCCAATTCAAAAGAGACTTTACCGGGTCTACTTTGCATATCACATTAAACTCAATTGCCAGCAGATAGTATTCCAACTTTGTGCAAGCATGAAATAAGGAAAGGTACAGGTTTCCAATAGAGGAATACCTAGTCTTAGCGTCATTGAAATATCAGTTGAGGTAGTATATGACTCGTTCTATTCCTTCATCATCATCTTAGGCCAGAAGGTAGCTGATTAATGCCTCAGCACCAGACGCATATAGTTTTATTGGTTCATTCCATAGAGGAAATAACCTTGAAGGTTTGGCAAAACTTTGTTTGATTGAAAGCCTCTTACTCCTCAAAACCCAACTGAATGTATCGACTAGCCATAGCTTCAGTAAAGAGGAAAAGACTTTGAGTTTACCAGCTGAATTTGCTAGGTATCTTTCTTAGAAAATTGATTTTGCTAATTAAGCTCTGTAGTTCCTTCTTGTTCCTTTGGGGCCTAGCCTCCAAAATAGCTTTAGACATATTAGTGCCTATCTCGAATCCTCTTTGATGATCTAGGAAATCGAGAAAGTTCCTAGCAAACACTCAAAAGGACACTTTGTGGGATTCATCTTCATGTTGTGTTGGCGCATTCTAAGAAAAGACTTCTCCAAATCGACTAAATGCATAGCAAAATTGSTTTACTTAACCACAAAGTYATCGATGTATATATCCATACTCTGGCCGATAATGTCATGAAAGATCATATTAATAGCCCGCTAGAAAGTTGCTCTGGCATTTTCCAATCCAAACGGCATTACCAACCTTTCGAATAGGCCAATAGCTCCAGGGCTCTAAAAGCCATCTTTTGCATGTCGTTTTCAGCTATGAAGATTTGATTGTATCTGGAATAGTAGTCCATAAAACTAAGGAATTTGTTCTTAGCTGCTGAGTCAACTAGCATATCAGCCATGAGCATAGCATCTTCATATTTATGGGTGGCTAAATTTCAATTTTTGAAATCAATGATACTTCAACTTGGCYATTCTTCTTGATGGCCAGAGTGATGTTAGAYACTCACGTAAAAGCCGTTTGTCCTCATCTTTAACTTTAGGGAATAAGGCATGAATCTCCTAGCAGTCTATTTGTGAGGCTTGAAGCCCTCTCTGATCAACAAGTCATGTTCCACAACCCTTCGATCTAGCCTTGGCATTTCATGATAATCCCAAGTGAAACAATCTTTGTACTGCAAGATTAATCTTACYAATTGATCATTCTATTCAAGTCGTACTAACATAAATCATCCTGATTTTTCCATTATCTCCCAAATTGACATAAAAAAGGGGATCCTATGGTATAAACCCAGGAGCTTGCTTAAGGTTCTGTTAAGCTTCATTTGTTTCYTGGGGATCTTCTAGCTATAATAGGCTAGCTATTTCTATTTGGATTCTGTAAATGGCTGAGGAGGTTTGAACTTGTCGAAGTTTTCTATCGCTCTCCTCATAATATGACACTCTTTAGTAACCTAGCAGCTGTTGTCTTCTTGTCCACAAGAWAGCTTCAAAAAACATGAAGGCTCAAAYTATAGGGAATAGAGAATAGCCATACTCATTTGGATCTCGGCTAAAAATGGATTTGGATCTGCTATGATGACTTCAACTCGATCTCCATCCCAAAGCATCAATTACTGATGGAGTATGGATAGTACACATTGATCAGCATGAATCTAGTCCCGCCCCAATAACATGATATAGGATGGTTTGGTCGATACCACGAAGAAAGCAATCGTACTCATTTTCGAGCTGATGTGATACTCATAAACAATGTTCCCATCCGCCTRAGTAGCTTCTCCTGTAAAGTTAGTCATTTGGATATATGTACTCGTTAGGTCAGTCAAGGTCTTATCAAATCGTTTAATAGTGATAGTTAGCATGACATTAAGAATCGCTTCACCATCTATGAACACTCGATTAATCAAATGACCATCCAGATGAGCTTTAATATACAAAGGCTTGAGATGATTCGTCATTTCCTTGGTTTATTGTCATCTCCAGATAAACTAGTGAAATCTGGTATATCCTCGGGCACAACAGCTGAATTATCTTTGCATTCAGGATAAGGTTTTCTGTACATAGGTTGATCATTATCAATGATGTTCAAGCCRAAATGTCTCCTTATAGCATTGGCTATCATGTTAACATTAGCTRGAGGTTGGGGTTGTACTGAGAAATTGACCGGTTGACCTCCTGGATCTTGAGACGGCTGTCTCATAGGTTGGAATACTCTATCGGCGAGGGGAAATCACGCTCCTGATAGGCTCGATCAACTAATGGGGTTCATTTTTTAAGGCCTYAGTTTGGACGAAAGATCCATTCTTGTTTAGGCAAAGCAAGTTTAGGCCACTTTCTCCATTTCATGACAACACACTCCATTCTCGGCCCACGTCATGTTTACCCTGTTCAATTGGTAGATTGTGTCCTGGAATCTCAACCAGGTAGTTTTGGATTGTTACAACAGATTGACTAATTCTTGTTGATTTACACATGTTTTTGCAGTTATTCTGGCCACTTTGTTGGTTTCTCGAGGGTTCAACTGATATACTTCTTCTATTCTCGRCTGTCTATTCTTTTTTGTATGTTCTCGGCTGACTTAGTTTGCTCAACTCTCATTTTTTCATCTTGTTTGCTCAACTCTCATTTTCTCATCTTCTCATCTATCCATCTTCTCGCCATAGAGTGTTTCTTTCCTTGGGAAGCCAYTTATTTTGRGATTTGGTTGATTCACCTAGTTTGATTGTTAAGTTCGTCAGTCGTTGATGTTAGCTATCTTTAGGCGTCAAAACTAGTATATAACATTAATCATTAGATTGCTATGAAACTATTATAACTAATCGATGGTGCATGTTCGTATAAATCAAAGAACTGCGTGTTGATCAGTCAAAAGTAAAAGCATAATATTTGTACATAGAAGAAATGTGCTTTGAATTATGAAATAAACTACTCTATTCATCRTTTGATATAATTTGTAAATGATTTGTAACACGTTGAAGTTATATAAATGATCAAATTGCATTCCTTCCAAAATGATCAAATTGCATTCCTTCCAGTTTTAATGACATCATGTGACGATTCTAATTATAGACATAATTAAATGTAATACATGACACTATGTGTAACATGTCTTCACATAATGCATAAATGTTAGTAAATTGTTCAATATTTGCACGAAGTAATTATACATTATGTGATTAACTAATGCTGCATGATTTGTTCACTTACAATTTATACACCAAAATATACTATGCACTTTGCTACCATACATACATTATGCAAATCTATGTAGTAATATTATAAAAATTATGTGTGTTACTTTGCAGCAAAGTTTTATCTTTCTTTCTACTGTTTAGGCTATACTATCTAGTCTTTAAGGAGACATCGTATTACATATTTTCAAAGGATTGAGGGACTGCTTCAATATGGCTTTTAGCTTGCTTTCTTGAGAACTTCTCATCATTTCTAAAATGAAAAGGAAACCTTGATATATACACACGTTCTATTATCCGAACAAATTACCCAGAAAAGCTAAAATACGATTTCACTAGAATCATAGGGAATTGGGTAATAATTAAGGAATCACTTATTGTAATACCCAAGATGTCTTTTTTGGATTTTTTGTTTGATCATGTCAATTTGTGAGCCAACTAGAGTTGGATAAATTTCTATGTGGTTGTTATTTCAATAAGTACGGAATTTTCATATTTGTCGAATTAAGGTCCTTAGTTAGTTAGAGGCTCGACTAGTGGCCTATTCATTTCTCAGTCGRAAGCTAAATTTTTATCAAAAGAAAGGCCCATTGAATTTAATTTAATGAATTGAATTAGTTACGGATGGGAAGGCCCGAAAGATTTGGGTTAGGGCCTAAATTTTTAAAAAAAAGAAAAACCTATAAAAAAAAAAAAACCTAAGTCTTCTTCTTCTTCTTCCCCATTATGCCGTCGCCGCCTACCCCCAGAAAACCTTACTACGCTGCCCTATTCYTGAAATTCCTCTCTACTGCACACACGCTGCCCCTTTCTCCCTTTACCGACTGCTCGACTCTCCACATCTCTACTCCCTGTTGTACGCCACCCTCGCGRCCGCCAATTGAGGCTGGGGCTGGCACGTCGCGCATCGCTGTGACTTGCTACTCGCCCTCRCTGTTCAACCTCTGCACACTGTACTTGATTGGAGATTGACTCATCAGCTRCCTAAATACTCGATTTCGAGTGGAGCTCCTACCTCTGTTCGTCAATCTTCAAGCTTGCCAGTCGTTGCTGTGTCCAAATTCGCAACGACCCATCAGATCTTGCCGCTTCGAAGACTCTGCTCCGTGAATCGGCCAAGCTGAGACCATCGCTGCTCGCTGATCGCTCACGATGGACTTCCCTGCTGCCYAAATCTTCTCCCTCAYAGTCCGTGCCATCACCACTTCTTAACTCGTCTGTACGCTCAGGTACCATMGCCATTGTTCGCGCGATTGCAGCCGGAGAATCCATAGCCGCTCGGGACAAAGCGGTCCGCCCAGATTTGCCATCTTCATCTTCTCTGCTCCACCAGAAGTTACCATAGCCGCTCTGGATGAAACAGTTTGCCACTAGAATCTGCCATCTCTTCCCTCTTCTTCCTCCCTCGCGACCTGGTCTAGACATCTACACTGCTATACCACTCGCTCGACTTGCGGGTTACTGCGCATCGTCCATCCTTGGCTACTCGTCTCCTTCATTCCACCCTCAGAGGGTGTTCGGACTAGTGGTAGGTTAGGGGCTGGATTCTTGCTGGCTATTTGTCGGCTTCCAGCACTAGGCGCTTAGTGCCAGCGCCAGTGCAAGCGGGAGCCCAGCGCCTAGTGCCCAGGGCTGTTGCGCGCATCGCTAGAGCGCACGCTCGAGAACCCCATACCATTCCTGCAACACTTGGATTTTGTGGACTTAAAAGGTGAAAATATTATTAATTGATATTGAAATTTATGACCTATGAAATTATATCCTGAAGTAAAATTGTGGGAGAACATAGATTAGGTTTAATACCCGAGCTAAGGAGTTTAAATTGTATCCTTAAAAAGACGTGATAATTGGCATTGTGAGCCAACTAGGGTCGGATAAATTTCTATGTGGTTATCATTTCAATAAGTATGGAATTTTCGTATTTGTCGAATTAAGGTCCTTAGTTAGTTAGAGTCTTGACGAGTGGGCCTATTCGTTTCTCAGTCAGAAACTAGATTTTTATCGAAAGAAAGGCCCGTTGAATTTAATTTAATGAATTGAATTAGTTACGGATGGGAAGGCCATAAAAATTTGGGTTAGGGCCCAAGTTTTAAAAAGAAAGGCCAAAATGTGATTAATTGTGGAAAAAGTTAAAATACCGCCGGATATCTAGTGTTCTTTTAATGTTTCAAGAAAATTTTTGAGATTTAGTTGGAAAACTAGTCCATTAATAGAATTAATGATCATGTACCTAGTTTTCACCATGGGTTGCACATGTGTTGTTCGTTAAAAAGAATGATGGATTTATGAGGTTATGTATAGATCATATAGAATTGGACGAGGCGATGATAACGAATAGGCACCCATTGTCTAGGATTGATGAT
>MEJB01000026.1:1173097-1210436 GCA_001752375.1 Rhazya stricta | reverse complement strand
AGTTCCGCTCGAGATCTCTTGCCCACGTCGGTGCTGGGAGACATCCTCGCTCGTAGCACGCATTCTGGTGACTCATCAGTCTCCAATGCTAGGAGCTGTGACCCGATTTCGGAGCTGCTCGCGACATGAATGGATGCGACTCGATCAGAGTTTTCCCAGCTGCCCAGATCTATCTTCCTCTGCCCTTTATCCTTGCTAGCTTGCGCTCGGATCGATCTGGTCTGAAGTGGATGCTGGCCTGAAGCATCCAGATCCGCGTGTCTTGCCCGCCGCTCGAATGTTCTACTGTGCAGCTAGCCTCTCTATCTTGCCTCCCGCCGGACGTCGCTCAGTCAGATCTGCCTTTATCATCTTCTTCTTCTTATTCTCTGCTCAACAGTTTCGCCAGGACAGAAAAGGACAGTGCTCGACTGCTCGACGTAGCGGAGCCGTTCGAATTTATTTCTTTCGTGACCAGATCTGTGTGTGTCTCGCCGTCGCTCGAAATGCTGTACTGCACAGCCAGCGAGCCCCTTGCCAGCCGTCGCTCTACCTAGATTCGATCACCATCGTCAATAGATTTCACCCATTCGCTAGAAGCCTTGCTGGAATCAGGTGTGGTGTGGGCTGTTGCTAGTTTTTGGCTGGCTGTTCGCCAGTTCTAGGAGTGTCCAACAACAGGCGCTGGCGAGTCCCAATGCCCAGGAGCCAGATGCCTRGACGCCCAGGGCTRTTGTGCGCGTCACTTGAGCGCATGCCCAATAATCCAATACCTTTTCCAGAGACACTTGAACTTTGTGAACTTGAAAGGTGAAAGCATTATTAATTAATATTGAAATTTATGACCTATGAGATTATATCGTAAAGTAAAATTGTGGGAGAACATAGATCAGGTTTAATACCCGAGCGAAGGAGTTTAAATTGTACCCTTAAAAGACGTGATGATTGGTAATGTGGGAACTAAGTATGGATTAATAATTGGCAATTGATATTGTTGAAACAAGCACTGAATATCTAAGTTGGGACAGTTGTACTAAATAGACTTTCTTTCTGTCATCACAATTAGGTCATTTCGAGTGCCTTAATGCTGAGAACGATCGAAGGATTTCACTTCGCGATTTAAATAAGAACCCTATAACGTAAAGGACTCTGGGTAAGTAAATTCTCACATTTCATTAATGCATATGAATGGATGTATCTAAATTTCTTTAGGTGGATTAATGTGTTGAATATGAGATTTCTATACAAGTAAACCCCCATATCGCCTATCTTTTTTGTTGTGTGTTATGTGGTGGAGGTATGGGATTATGTTATGAAATGTGTTGATTGTGTGGAATGTTTTTCCGTGTTTCATATCTTGTACTATTATTATGTCGAATGGCATGTTAATTACGATGCATTTCATGTCATGGGCATGCAGTTGGCGTTCTACATCATTCTTGGCATGAGCCATTCATAATTTAAAAAGCAAATGGTTTAGGAAATGAAATTTTGAAAAGGAATGTATTTTATAAATTGTAACGTGTTCAGGAAATGTTAAAGTTTTTGAAAAAGGGGTGTAAAACCTAGCCATGAAAGATGTGAGTGGGAAATAGGGCATGGGGACCGGTGCACCCGAACTGACCCTCTTGGAAGGTAGGTAATAATTCACCTTGGGGTAGTGAGGAGATGAAAGGAAAAGTAAAGGAATGTTAACCGCTTTGCGGTACTATCAGTAGGAATGTAATCGGGTTCCAAATAACTATGGCCCACTGTAGAGCTTAATGGCTAGGCGTTACACTCTATTGAGCTCACGAATGTAATGAAATGAAAGGTTTTACAAAGTTGTTGCATTTTGAAAGGAAAGATTTTATGGAAAGGTTATATAAGAAAATGATTTGAAAGTTTTCATTGAGAAAGTGAGATTTTATAATTCATGACATGTAGGGCATGTTCATACATTCATGCATGAGATTTACTTACTGGGCTTTACAGCTCATTCTATTTCTCTCATTTTGGATTTCAGGTGATGTTTAGCTAAATGGTGCGAGGAGGTCGCTTATGGGCAAACCAAGATACCCTGAAGTATACTCTAAATAAATTTTAAGGATTAAGATAGTAGTTGACTATTTCTTATTTGGTTTAGCTGATTGTGTTTTAAATTCTTTTGGTTTCTTCAAATTTCTATTTGAATAATTGTTGGGTTGGTAAGAGATTTGTTGGAGCACATTTCTCTTTACGTTGGATGTTTAATTGGGTTAGAATGTATGTTGTTAATGGGTGTTTGAAAATATTGAGAACTTTTTGAATGTATGCAGGGGGTAGTTATTGATAAYGCAGAGGAAACTTTACTGAGATTTTTATAAATCTCYTTTCTATTTTAAGTTTCAAGATTTTTATTCTTTCAAAATTTCGCAAATTAACGTCAATAAGTAAATGGTGACATTCTCGGGTTAGGATAAAGTTTCCTATTCTAAGGGTGTTACCTTTACGTTTTTATGATTATCGTAGCCTTATTACAAAACATAGACTTAGACAATTTCTTATAATATGACCATAGGATATGATAATCAAGGAGCTTAAAGGTTCAATACACAATCCAAGGATACCCAGTATGTCCTTCCATTTTGTAAGCTTCCTAAAAAAATATGTGGTTTTGTACATCATACTCTACAAAGATGTTTTCAAGCCCTTTCAAATGTTTTAGAAATGAATACATGTCAGGTTGGATCTTAAAATAGATTAAAACAATAGACACGCAGTATGCGTGGTCAAAAAGTAATAAAGAGTGAGTAGAGTATCATTCTCATGAGGATTGGATTAATGAAAGCTCAATGTGAAAACTCCATAAAAACATATAATAATGATGTATCATTTGTGGTCATTATAAAGCAAAGAGAGTAAATACTGAAGCAATAATAAGTAAAAACTAAAAGCAGTAAAGTTAAGTTAGAAAGCAAGTAAGTTAGAGTTATTAAGAAGCAAGTAAGAAAAGTTAGAGTTAGTTCTGGAATGTTAGCGATGTCTCGCTCGAGTCTATTCAGTGTGTAGATRTAGGAATAGTAGAAAAATCAAACATATGTCTATGCTGTAACACCCCCGATTAGAAACTATCCTAATCCGGAAATGTTACCAATTTTACCCTCACATAGATTGCGTAAATTGGGGAAAATAAAAGTTTTGATATTTTAATACAAAAAGGTTTATAAAATTTCAACAAAGTTGCCTCTGCAATATCAACATATCCAACCCTGTAAACAATCAGAAAATTTCCCCACTAAACATTCTCAATACTCTAGATATAATGAAATCACTTTATAGCCCATTAATATAATTTACCAACTAGATACTCATATAATTAAAATCCAATGAAAGTTTTTGAAATAAAACGAATTAAAGTTTAAGCCTTCAACAAGTTCATAAATTAATAGAAAATTTAATTAACATAAATGACCCTTGGGTATCAAAGTCAACTCCCAAATGATCTCCACCCACCATTTGGCAAAAGTTACCACCTGAAACGTAAAATAAGGGAAAATGGAATAAGCTACTAAGCTCAGTAAGTAAATCCCAAGCATAAATACATGTGTCCTGCACTATATGTCATGAAGTTTAAAAATTYACTTTGTTAAAAACTTCCCAAAAAATTTCCAGTTCATCAAACTTTCCAAATATTTTCATCATAAAATCGTRAGCCCACTTAGTGTAACGCCTAGCCATTAAGCTCTACAATRGGCAATTATTATTTAGAAGCCGATCACATTCTACTGGTAGAACCATAAAGCGATTAACATAATTTAATCTTTTCCTAAACATCACCTCATAAGAGGTGAATAACATATGAATTCCCACTCTACAAGAGGGTTAGGTCGGGTGTGCTAGTCCCCCACGCCCCATATCCCACTTGCACCTTTCATGGTCTAGGCTTTACAACCCCTTTCAAAATCCTTAAAGTTTGGAAATAATTCATTATAAAAATTAACATTTTTTTTCCAAACTTCATTCCTCAAAACATTTTCCTTTCTTGAATGTATGATTATRTCCATGCTAGAATATATGCAACTACTGCAAACTACATGCTCATGATCATGGACCACATGAACTCTTAACTTCGAAACTTTCAAAATGTCAACCAATAGTAAATTCACACAATCGAAATAACACCATAAGTCATATCACATAAAAGCAATCCAATTATAACCACAATAAACATGTAATACAATTAACGGGAATGTGAAAAATTAACTTACAAGAAGATGAAATTCACTTACATCAATRTAAATCATAAATTCACATTCAATTCACATAGAGATATTCAATTGTAATAATAATACACTTTCACTATAATAAATGAAAATGAGGGAGTTTACTTACATAAAAAGAAAGATATTTACTTACGTGAAGTCCTCAGTAAATTTGGTTACTTTAATTCGCTARGGGAGTGCCTTGGCTGCCCACAAAGTCAATATGCCACAATTATCCTAATATTATTACACAAAGAATATTCATAAATTTGTTTAACCAAATATATTCATTTAACATAGGTGTTCACCATTAATACGTTCATTTTTCTATAGGTGACATTAACCAATAATTTTCGAGTTCAAATTTCATGTTGATAATAATCGAACTATTAATATTATAATTTAATTTCATGATTCCTAATCGTTCTTAAAACAATAATAATTAATCATAATCTAATCACAATCTATATTACTTTATCATACAAACCCTAGATTTAATATTAAATCGTATTCCAATATATATCTAGAATTATATTCTCCGTTTACTTTATCATACTAACTTAAAATTCACATTAAACATATTCCATATTTTTTTAATTATTATTACAAAATACAAAGCCTAGGCCATTTGGTTAATTTAAACGACGAACTAAGGATTCACCTTGAATCCCGAACCTTAGGTTTGGTATCGAGTCTAAGATGTAATGGCGTCAATCACGCTTAGGAAAGGAAGGTCTGCTCCAAGCATGCAAACAGAYGGTGAACAGTAGCCCCTATCGTGAACATACGGCAAGCGCAAATGGTTCGAGGACGGTGCACGGTTCTTGGGTGCCTCCTTTTATAGGTGAACAATACTTGGTCCAGGTGACTRTTGATGGCAGCGATATCTGGATGAGCAAGAACCAGCCTCTGAGCTGCTGCTGCTTCAAACAACCCTTCTAGATGGTGGCGGCCGGAGCGGTGAGCTGTATGCAGATCACAAAGATGACTCGTACTGAGCAAATCTAGTGGGATTTGGGTAGTTGGTTAAGCCCGAGGAGGGGAATAGAGGAAGAGAGAGAGAAAGAGAGAGAGAGAGAGAGAGTAAAGGGGAAAAGAGGACCTGCGTCGAGGGGTGGTGAGGGGTGACGATGGTGAGCAGTGGGGTGGCAGTGGTTTGTGAGGTTAAGGTTTCATTTTTATTTTTATTTTTTTGGTGAAAAAGATGAACAGTAATCTTCAATTTAAATAGTTTTTTTTTATAACTAACTTAAATCTAACCGAAATTCCTTCGTAAACCATTTTTATTCCTTAATCAACTAGCCCAACTAAATTAAGATCTATTAGTTTCTTTAGGCCCAAAATGGAACCTAATTGTGACTTCAGATTTGAATAAGAAGAGAACGGACTCTAATAGGTCAAGACTAAATTAATTAACTAAAATTATAATTAAATTAAACTAACAAAATTTCACATTTAAATAATTATATGCACATAATAATGCACAAATAAATAATCAATCAGAGAACTAATAATTTATTTCTAATTAGCACATCGAACGTTACGGCCTCCAAGTCCTTCCCCTGTAAAATAATCAAACCACTAACAATCATGAATAAAATCTAATTAGTAGATTAGGATATAAATTATATAATTATATAAAGTTCGTAAAAWTAAAAAATAAATCTTTGGTGTTACATATGCTGACTTTTGACTATGGTTCCCAAATGTTGTAAGATTTCCTGAGATACAACAAGTGTCCTTACCTTCAACCKGTTCTCCAATGCTATCTCAAAGGTCTTTCCATAGGATTAGAGATGGGTCTTCCCTTAACCCCTAACAAATGTTTTGGGCAGTGTTCTCTAACTGATTAACCATATGTCTATAGCAATGAAATATAGTTACTAACTGTTAGTGATAYTGAGTTATCAAAAGAAACTAAGAATKACTTTTACCTCCTTACTCACTAACTTATCCTTTTGATGCCTCAAAAGGTTGAGACTCAATGACTAAGAACAACATTCATCGTGACAACTAGAGTTTGTCGAGCTTTGCTGTGTTGATTAAAAGACTATGATTATAAAACTGTAGGCATTTTTTACTTTCGGATATTTACTTAGGGTTCCCTAGTATTCAGCATGTGTTTGGAAATTAGAAATTTTTGATAATTGATTCAGGATTATTTTATTAAGTTAAGTACTCGTGTACTATCCATTTTATTTGAGCCGAGCTATAGAAAAACTTTTATTGCGTTTAGAAAATCTAGACATGTCTCAAGAAGCGTATCAGTCAGTTATATTATTATATCCARAATCCTAGTGTAATTACCATTATACCCTCAATTTGAATTAACCAATGCATGCAAAGTTAGGACATTTTTCACGCATGCATAAGTTGGCCTCATTTTGCCTAATACATAATCCCCACCCATGTGATCTTTGACCAACCCACTACACATTTCAATTGATTTCTTAATTTCCTTTCCCTCTTGTTTTCTTCTTCTTGGCCAAAATTCTTGCTGATTTCCCTTCAAACTTCTGGTTTAATTAAGCTTCTTGAATAAGCCTTTTAATTCTTATTTGAGAAGCCTTTTTAACTCTTATTAAAGAAGCCTCTTACAAGTTCATTACATAAGCCATTTTCCTTCTTTGTCTTGAATTAAATTAACTTCAAAATCTCTATGAATACCCCCTCTAGGCTGGCTACCTCTCTTCTCCCATTTCATTTTTGCAAGAACTCCTAACTCTATCAAAACACTCTCCACTCCTTTCATCTCTCTCTCGGCCAACCAATACCACCATCCATCGCCTTGCACCACCTTGCTCCTCCCTCCTCTAGCAGCCTTCTTTCCTATGCTTCACAAAGGTAAGAAGTGTTCTTCTTTGGTTAATTTTCCTTCTCCATTACTGCTGCTATGACCGAGATTCTCTCTTCCTTCTTCCAAGTTGAGCAAGTTTTTGGACAGTTTGCTTAGAGCTCAATCAAGACTCCATGAAATACTCTTTATCTTCCTTTCAGGTTAGTTATTTCATATCTTATATGGCTATTCATTGTAGTAATTTTACAGTTTTAGTTAGGATAGATAACTAACCTTGAAATTAAGTTTATAGCTGTTTTTTTATGAAAATCATAWGCTAGTTTTTTGGAAGTTTGGATATGGTTATGTATTGCTAAGTTTTTGAATGATTTTAGCATGACTTTTAATATGTCTTTCGGTGGTGATTAAGCATGCCTACTGACTTTGTAGTTACAAGATTTTATGTTAGTTTAAATAGAGTGATGATGGATGGAATAAGATGAGCAGGTGTTGATATGTGCATTMTTGCTGGAAATTCAGATAATAGTTTTATATTCTCTGTTTTCAGTTTTTTTTCCTTAGAATAGCTGATAAAATCTAGGTTTGATCATGATATGTTGTATTAGTGTTTCTYAGTATGAAAATAAGCCAAAAACCAAGGCCACAGCATTTGTAAATCATAAATTATGATCTTTCTAAGAATACTGGACAGATTCCACCAATTGTGACCTTACCTACTATCTTGGGATGTTTCTGGTCTCGCCGTATCTGTAAATCTTGCATATGATATGTGCTTAGATATCATTGTCGCAGGAGAAATTTGAGACCAATTTTACCTGAATCGAGTTTGTATAACCTGAAATTGATAAAAACATTAAGAYCCTCCCCTTAGCCACTGCCAGCTTGGCCGGCTGGCAGAACACCCTAGTGTATCTGTGGTTTCTGAATTAGTTACTAGTTGGAATTGTTCATATGAGCTACGACTGGATATCTATGAATCTAAGGAACAATTGGATACTGGGATTGCAGAATATGAATAATCAGAACTGGAGATATGACCAAAACAACCTTACCCTATCAATCTAGAATTCCCCCGCTCCACTCTTCTGTTTGGCTGAATGCTCGGAGTTAAGTACATACCRTTAAGTTATGATTTTATATAGAAAGCTTCCTTACTCTGATAAGGGTAGGATGGGACTGTTTTTGTTCAACTTTTCTTAGTAAAACTCCAGTTTTGGATAAAACATCTAAACTGGACAATTTAGTCAGGAAGGCACCTGACCTTGTTTTGTACCCAAATTGCRATCTGTCCRGAGCTTAGAATTAAGTGCAGCCAGTACRTACAATTATGTTACTGTCTTAGGTTCATTTATGTATAGTATTTGGAAAGATAATAGCACTAGAATTCGAGTTATGAGTATCTTACTAAGCACTACCTGTGCTGGACAAACAGCCTTATATTCGACCTTAAGTGTATTATTTTGATGTGATAACTCAGTCGGATTATAAGTTAGCAAATGACAAATTTCCTTCCTATTTTAGGTCATTTTGATTCGGAGATTTAGCTATGTAAAATCATGAGCTCAGGTGAGTCCCTTTGTCTTTTAAACTTCTCAAAAGCGTATATTTCATTTCGAGCGTACTTTAGATATGTTTTTAAGGAATTCTTATAAGCTTGAACGCAAATCTCTTTGCTTTATGTTAAATCTTGGAAAGCATGAATTTTCTCTACTCAAACGAAATATTTTAAGCATCTTCAAACTATCGRGCTTTTGATAAACGCTTGTGAAATGMTTTATATGGCATTACTTTACACTTCCTGAGAAATGGTTTTTCTATGTCTTCAAAGTACAAGTGTGCATTAATTTGAAGCAAAGTATTGATTTGCCAAGTCATACCAAATTCTGAAAGTACTATTGATTTGAATTGGGACTTTGATCTGATTTTGATATTGTGATTGAAAACCTYGTGATCGAGAATTTGTGATTGTGGACCTCATGATTGAGGATTTGTGATTGTGAAACTTGTCATTGTGGAACCGATTGTTAAAGATGAGTACTCTTTTGGTTGTTTAAGGAGGCTAGCCAAATGAACAAATATTGTACTTGGCTAGTCACTAGTACGAGCCACCTCTTGATTGGGAAGGTGTCAGCCCTTGAGATAGCCACCCTTGGCCAAAAGCAATGATACTGTCTATGGCAGACAGAAAACGTATCGGCCGGACGATCGATGTGCCATAACGCATCCATGACTCACCTATGGATGCTTGTATGCCTAGTTAGGAGGTTTAACCTAGGGACAATTGACTCCATAGCAGCTAGTCGATAGTCTTGCTTGTGTTTGTGATTATGAGCGGTTGAAAATTGCATACGTGATTTGGGTGTTAATTCTTGTAATTCTGATCCCACCAAATCAAACAGGTGGTAATTAGGCATTTTCTATTCCACATTGTGATATGATTTGTTTTGATATCGAAAACTCTTCTGTTACATTCTTGATCAATTTTCCTGCCTCTGCATGATTTGATTATTCATTACTCTAATTSATGTTGTGTTTTGAACACTACATACTATCATACATTTTTTGTGATTGTGATGATTCRTTTTGATAAATTATGCACGCTTGTATGTCTTTGTAACTATACATGGCACACACGACAGGACTCATTGAGCCTAGGTCACTATTTTTCTCATGTTTCAGTGACAGGTACTGCTTACTAGAGCTAGCAGAAAGTCTAAGCTAGAAGTATTTCACAGGTATATATCTTSTGAAGCTTAAGTTGCTGACATAGTTCTAGTACATATGAAAATTTGTTTTTGGAAGATGTATTTTATGATATTTCTAGACTTTAATTTATTTGAGTTTGTAAGATTTATTTTGAAGTTTTTAAGTTGTGTACTATATAATATGTGATTCAGACGCTTTGAGTATTTGATTGTTCGACTATCTAGAGATAGGCAGCGCTCACTCCTTCCTAGTAGAATCTAGGGGAGTGTGTGTGACATCACACTGACAGAATAGTTTAAAAGATTAAATCGAATGCTGCACTCCAAAAACTAAGTAAATCACAAAAAACTATTAAGCTTATCATTATAATTTGTAAACGACTTTGAAGAATTAAAAAACTACAAGAAATTGTGATAAAATGTAGCAGCAAATAATTGTAGAAAAAGAAAGGGAAGACTTTTGTCTAATCCCTTGTTAACAAAGCAGTAAATTTCTTAACTAAAGATGGGTTCTTCTATCGAAGGAAGCATTAAATTGTACATAAATGCTTTGAAAAAGTAGAACTACTTCTTAATCTATTCTAACTAGCTAACTAACTAATCCACTAYAATTCTCTCCTTCTTATTCAAAATGAATTCTTCTTATATAGTCTGATTTGGGTCTAAGTTGGCAATGTTGTCATTTTCTAGACAACATTCTTTGTCTATGCTTCTCTATTTTGGGAAATGTGGGGACCACTGGCTCTTCTATGTTTTAGCATTTTGGGTAAATGATGGAGTCAAATTAGATAGACGGTCATATGCTGTTTTCAACCAATTTTTCTTTAAATGCAAAGGGTTCTTCTTTCGTCTTGTGTCAYAGATGTTGTGCTTAGGCTCTGACGTGGATGCTRTAGCATTTTTGCTCTTCATGAACATAACGTGGATTCTTTGGACAAGTGGCACCTAGATGTCAACATCACATAGCTGTCCTTCTTGCCCAGATCTGTTGTTCATTTTCAGTCCTTCTTTTTCTTCATTTTTTCTATTCTCCTTTTTTTTTTCTTTTTCTCAATTCTAATGGATTTCTCTTTTATTTTGATTTTTAGTTATTTCTTTTATAGGAGTTTACCACAATCTTGGTCGAATTCCAAATGAGGCAACATCATTTACAATAAGGGAAGTCTCTTTCACCTTACTCTTGTGGTTCTTTAAAGTAGCCTTTATTTTGTGAATAGTTATTGCTTGACATGCTAGTGAAGTAATCATGATGATGCACTTAACACAACCACTCTAGAATTTATTTTTGTTACTCCTCGTGGTGAAATAGAAAGATGAACATTATTGATATAGGAATGGAAGTCTTAGATCTTCTTTCAGTCATTTGAGACTTTCAAGTTTGCCTGTTCTATATTATATCCTTAGTTCTCATTTTGAGCCTATGAATATTTATTGTTTCTTTGATGCACCCTTATATGGCTTATCTTGTAAGATTTGCATACACTTTGCCTTTTCCATTGTAAGAGAACTTATGCATCTTCTGTTGTTATTGGTATTGAATGGATGTTGAGAAGTTGAAAATGAAGGCATGAAAATGAAAAGAAATTGTGGCTTTTGTTAGTTGTTGATAAGCAATTAATAAAGGAAAATGTAGTGAAGAAATTTGAAAAAAGAAAGGGAAATATAAGGTTCCATTGTTGATTATTGCAACACTCCTTTGTTCGCATCATTTTCCTTGTCGTTCATTTGACTTACCTATGCATTAGTCCTCAATTACAAGCTTAAAAGTCCTATTTGACCTTTGGTGATTGTGGTYATCTCAATTAGTGGAGAGATGATAATGATTACAAACCTRCRCAGTGGATTTCCATTTTTTTACACTTTTAGTGTTGGTAAAGTATTCATAATTCTTGAAATGTTTGCCAAGTCTTTACTARGCACTTGATTTTGGCTACTCTCAACTCACGACTTTTCCAAATGGGATGGATCTTATTAACCACTTTAATCATCTTATTATGTAATGGAAGTTTTAGATGTTCTATTGAATTGAACAAGTAAATAACTATCTTATTATTCTTTGATTGATTAGATGGATTATTTAGATTGTTGTTTGCCCTATTGCCATATTTTATTCGAGGATGAACAAAAGGTTAAGTAGAGGGTAGTTGATGTAGTCACATTTTACATTACATTTACAAATGTAGAAAAAATCCAATCAGACGCTGGTTGGATCCTTTTCAAGAAGTGCATTTTTGTTGATTAGAGTCATTTGAAAATATAACTTTTTTTAAAATGGTTAAACTCTATTGTGCCTTTATTGTTAATTCCCAATCTAATTGAGTTGTTTATTATCATTTTGGATTGGCTAGCTACAAATAGATTTCATAATCAATTAAGAAGGATTGGAAGTGAACTAATTGATTACGACTTAGGCAATGATGACTCATTATTATTAAACCGACTAGGGATTGAATATATTTCTTTTGGGTGATTTTCGATAGTAACTAACCATGGTTAGTGGAATCGGGAATTTCTTCGATCATTAATGTAATTTCGAATAATCTAATTCACATAGGGATATGGCTTCAATTAATTGGAATTAGGAGTTTTATGCCAAGGGATTGGGTAAAACCTAAATTAGGAAATTAGACCATTAACAATTATATTAGATTTGGGAATTAGGGATATTAAGGTGCAAGTAATTTAGCTCATTATAGGAATGACTTGGATCAATACCCAAACCAACCTCTTTTATCATATTAGATCTTTTTGGATTAAGGCAATTGAATTTCATAATTGAACCTTTCGATAGGTTTAAATTAGGGAAATTCGCTAATTTTGGTACTTGATTAGAAATCCTTGTAGGATCGACCTTGATTCACTTGCTATATACTTTTTTATACTAGTACACTTGCTAGGATTAGAATGCATCAAGTTTGTGAGCATCATCATACGGTGCCCTTTAAGCATGTCTCAAGTTGCACTGGACATTAGATCAACATAGATACTATTGGCCAACATTAACAACCGATTGCTTTATGTTTGTGAAAGGGTGTGAGTCCTGCCAAAAACACGGGAATCTCTTCAACGCACCTGCGGCTGAATTCCATGCTACTATTAAGTTGTGGCCATTTAGGGAATAGGCTGTAGACATCAACATTAAAGTACATCTACCTTTATCTCTAGTAAATTTTGATCACCTTCCAATGGTAAAAGCTAGCATGGTCCTAGCTCAAGGAAATATAGCTAAAACTCAAATGCCATGGAAAGTGAAATAGTCATWGTCTACCGAGAYGACATCATGTGACAAAGGTAAGACCCTCATATAGATGCTGAACAGTTAAAGAAATCATAGATTTCCAAAGAGACAAAAGTTAGGTGGTAAGTTTGTTAATTTCAGGAATTAAGACTCCAAAATTATTAAGGAAGGATGTCAAGGGTATTTGGCATATTTGATCAATGAGTCTAAGAAATTAGACAAATTGGAAGAGGTACCAGTCGTGAGAGAGTATGCAAACATCTTCCCTAAGGAATTGACTTCTTTACCTCTGAATGAGAGGTCAAGTTTGCGATTAAATTAGTTCCAAGGACGTAACCTATACGTAGGACACCTTACCGTTTGTCCCCAGTAGTGCTAATAGAGTTAAAAGAAAAATTGCAAACACTTTCAGAGTAGGCATTTATTAGACCAAGTTTATCCCTTGGGAAGCTCTAGTACTATTTGTTAAAAAGAAGAAAGGGATGTTACGCTTGTGTATTGATTATCGGTGCTTGAATAGTGTAATCATCAAGAATAAGTGCCCTTACCATTTATTGATAAGCTATTTGATCAGTTACAAAGGGTGGGATACTTCTTGAAATTGGATTTAAGGCAGGGATATTATTAGGTTAGGATTGGGGAGGAAGATATTCCTAAAATTGTCTCTAATACCAGATATGGACATTATGACTTTGTAGTGATGCCATTTGGAATGACAAATGCACTGACTACATTTATGGACTTGATGCTTAGAATCACTCGTCCAATATTGGATTAGTGTATGTTGATATTCAATGATGATATTTTAGTCTACTTTAGGACTAYCGAAGACCATGAAGAACATTTAAGACAAGTATTATAGCTGCTTCGGGAGCATTGTTTGTATGCCTAGTTTAACAAATACCAATTTTGGTTGGTAAAAAATATCATTTTTGGGGCATGTGATTCAACAAAAAGTTATCGCTGTAGATCCTTTGATAATAGAATGAGTGACCAATTAGAAAAGACCAAAGAACGCAGCCAAAATCAAGAGTTTTCTAGGCTTAGCAGAGTATTACTGACATTTTATCAAAAATTAAAAAAATTGCAAGCCCTATGACTAAATTGRCATAGAAGAATGTACCATTTGCATAGAGTGAGAGGTGCGAACACAATTACGCGGAGCTTAAGAATAGACTAACCACTGCACCCATTTTGGTATCACCTAAACATGGCAAAATTTATGCTTTACATACAGATGTGTCAGGAGATAGCTTGGGCACTTTACTTATGCAAGAGGGAAAAGTAGTAGCCTATGCGTCGCAGAAACATAAGCTCTACGTAGAAAACTACCCTACCCATGATTTGGAATTAGCTGCATTGTTTTTTCCTTGAAGAAATGGAAACATTACCTATATGAAGCTGAATATGAAATATATACGAACCATAAAAGTTTGAATAAATATATATTTACTCAAAAGGATCTCAATAAGAGGCAAAGGAGATGGATGGAGTTTATAGAAGAATATTGATGCCCGATTAACTACCACCTTAGTAAGGGAAACGTGGCGGCTGATGCATGAAGCAGAAAAGTAAAATTGGCATGACTATAAGTTCAAGAGGTAGAGACCTTAGAGGAAAGAATTATTTCAATGATCAAGGTCGACAATGGAAAAATAAGGATAGGCAATATCAGTGTGGCACCTAATATTAGACAGCAGATTAAGGAGGCTCAGGAACGGGATCTGCATTGCCATAAAGTGAAGAAGAAGATAGAAATTGGAAAGTTACTCCAATTTCGAGTTCATTATGAAGGAATAATGTGTTTGCAGAATAGRGTCTATGTTCCAGATGACCTCGTGATAAAGAAAAGTATCTTGGATRAAACCTACATTAGTTAGTAAATAATCCACCCTGAAAGTACTAAGATGTATCACAATCTCAAATAGCAGCGTTGATGGAATAACATGAAGGGAGAGATAATTGATGTAATACCCGAGATTTCTTTAATGGATTTTTGTTGGATCTTGTGAATTTGTCTGCCAACTAGGGTTGGATAATTTTCTATGTGGTTAATGTTTTAACTGTACTTTAATAAGTACGAAATTATCATATCCGTCCGATTAGGGTCCTTGGTTGTTTAGARGCTCGACTCGTTGGGCTTATTCATTTTCGCTCGGAAAACTAGATTTTTTTATCAAAAGAAAAGCATGTAGAATTTAATATAATGAAATTTGGGTTAATTACGGATGGGAAGGCCCAAAAAATTTGGGTTAGGGTCGTAAAAAAAAAAAAAGAAAAAAGAAGAAACCCTAAACCATCTCCATCTTCCTCCACATTTCCRCCGCCGCCCTTACTCTAGAAAAACCCTAGCCRTCGCCCACTCCCAAACCCTACCCGCCACTACTGCTTCTCCCTCTGCCTACCGACACCCTCGTTGTGGCCTTTCCTTTCTCTTTCTCCTTTCTCCCTCTTCTCTCCCCTCCTCCCACTGCCGAGCTGGTGATGAAGCAATCCGCCCAGATCGGCCTTCGTCTTCTCCTCCTTCTTCCCTCTTCCTCTTGCCCGACACAACTTCACTGTTGGAGTTCCAAAGCTACCTGGAGAGAGCTCCGCGATGCCATCTGTGTCCGTCGCTCAGCGGCTCTCGAACGTCTGACCAGGAGGATCCGCGCAACCGGTCAGAGATCRTTCGAATTTGGAGTCTCCCGAATCGGCCATCTAGTCAGCTACTCGTGCTGCTGTTGCCYACTACCCGAGCTCGTTGGAGCTGCGAATCACGACCGCAWCGCTGCAAGCGTCACTCRTCGGATCTGCCTTTATCTTCTCCTTTTGCTTCTCTGTTCGACGCATCGGAGCCATCCAGATCTGTTCCTCCTTGACCAGATCTGTGTGCATCATGTCGCTGCCCGGGTGCTCTGCCGCATGGCCAGCCAGCTCCTTGCTGGCTATTGCTCTGCCCAGATTCGATCACCATCGTAAGTAGAGGTCAACCATACGCCGGAGCACGCTGGAAAACTGATCCTTGCTGGCGATTTTCTAGCTTCCAGAACAGAGATGCCTAGGAGCACTCAGGCGCTCTGCGCCCAGTGCGCAGCACCCAATGCTCGGGCTCCCGATGCCCGACACCCGAGGCTGTTGTACGCTCACTTGAGCACACGCCTGGGAATCCAATACCGCTCCCACAACATTTGGATATCGTGAATTTTAAAGTGAAAATGCTAACACTTAATATTGAAATTGTATGACTTGTACATAATTATGCCCTGAAGTGAATTGAAGGGAGAATATAGATTAGGTTTATACCTAAGCTAAGGAGTCGAATTGTACTCTTAAAACGTGATATTCGATAATATGAAAACTAAATATGAATTTATAAATTTATAAAGGACATTCTTGGATTAAACATATAATACCTAAGTTGGGATGATCGAACTAAGTAGACTCTCTTTCTGTAATCAACTAGGTCATTTCGAGGCCTTATATTGAGATCGGTTGAAAGAGTTCACTTCACAACTTAAGTAAGAACCCGTTAACATAAAGGACTCCGGGTAAGTAATCCTCCCATCTCATTAACGTTATAAATGAATGTAATTGAACTCTTTTAATTGCTCTAATATGTTGTGTATAAGATTGTATGTTGATGTGTGTAATTGTGTGGAATGTTAATGTGTTCATATCCTGTATTGTCAAATGAAATGTTATCATGTTTCTTATCTTGCACTGTTTGTCGAATGGGATGTTATATAAGGTTTATGCATTTCAAGTTATGAGCATGTAGTAGAATTCTACATCACATTTGGCATRRGCCATTCACACACTTAGAAGGTGAATGGTTTAGGATATGAAATTTTAAAGGAAAATGTCAAAGTTTTGAAAATGTTAAAGTTTTCGGAAAGGAGTGTAAACCTGGGCACGAAAGATGTGAGTGGCAAATGGGGTGTGGGAGACCAGTGCCCCAACCTTACCCTCTTGGAGGGTAGGTAAGAATGGAATATTCACTTCCTTGGAGGTGAAAGTATGGAAAGAAAACTCTTTTTTTTTTTTTCCTAAAAGGAATGTTAACCGCTTTGCGATTCTACCGGTAGGAATGGATTCGGGCTCCAAATAAGAATGGCCCACTACAAGCTTAATAGCTAGGCGTTACACTCAGTGAGCTCACGAATGAAAGGAAATTGAATGTTTTACTGTAAGTGAATTTTGAAGGAAATGTTTTGTAAYAAGATTTYAAAAAAAGGGAATGTTTGGAAAGTTTTTCATTTAAAAGGCATTATCTTAAAATTTCATGACATGTAGGACATGTTTATGCATTCATGCATGAGGTTACTTACTGGGCTTTTTAGCTTATTTCTTTTTCTTATGTTTCATTTCAGATGATATGTAACCAGATGGGGCGAGAAGGTCACTTGTGGGCTAGCTATGATACCCAGGGACATGTTTCAAACTTATTTTATGTAATAAGATGATTATATTTTTTTTGAATGGTTTAAATTCTTGAGGCTTTCTGCTATTTTTATTTTGAATAAATGTTGGGATAGTGAGGATTTGTTAAAATACATTTTTGACTCTTTGGGGTATTTAAATGGATATTTGATTAATTGCGAGTGAAACGATGTAATACTCTCAGCTTAGGACGGTTCCTAATCTGGGGGTGTTACARTTGAGTATGTATCTCTATCTACCTCACCTACCAGAAGGTAAATGTAATACTTGAGACTTAGTTTCGATTTTTCCTTTCAAACTTTATATATATATATATAAATAGACAATTTATGTTCTAATCCACTAATTAGATTGTATTCATGATTTCTAGTAAATTGATTAATTTATGGCGAAAAGACCTAGAGGCTATAACGTTCGATGTGCCAATCAGAAATAAATAATAATTTCCTTGATTTATTATTTATTATGCGTTAATGTGTGAGTATGTTTATTGAAAGAGACAATTTATGTTCTAATCCACTAATTAGATTGTATTCATGATTTTTAGTAAATTGATTAATTTATGGCGAAAAGACCTAGAGGCTATAACGTTCGATGTGCTAATCAGAAATAAATAATAATTTCCTTGATTTATTATTTGTTATGCGTTAATGTGTGAGTATGTTTATTGAAAGGTGAAATTTTATTAGTTTACTTTAATTAGAAGTCTTAGTTAATTAATTTAGACTTAACTCGTTAGAGCCCGTCYTCTTCTTACTCAAATCTAAAACCAGATTTGGAGTTCAATTTTGGGCCAGAAGAAAGCTAATAGATTTTAATTTGGTTGGGCTTAGTTGGTTAAGTAATAAAAATGGCCCACGAAGAAATTTTAGTTAGGGTTAAGTTAGCTTAAAAAAAAAAAACTATTTAAAGATGAAGATCACTATTCATCATTTTCCCAAAGAAAACCCTAAACTCAAACCTCCCAACCATAGCCGTCACCAACCGGCGCCTCCTCCCTTTTGCCCTCACCGATATCGGCCTTCCTATCCTCTATCTCTATCTATCCCCTCTTCTCTATCGATGCCGAACGGCACTCCACCTCCTCCATTCTCGTCAGGCGACTAGGCGCCCGATGCCCAGCGACCAGGCACCCAGACTCCCAGTGACTAGACGCCCAGGCGCCCAGACGACCAGGCACAGTATGCCGTCTGCTTGAGCCAGTAGTGCGGGCACCACGTGTGCAACCAGGACCGTCGTTCGCACGCCCAAAGCGTATTTCTTTCCCGAGCATGATTGATGCCATTACATACTAGACTCGATACCACATCCGAGACACTTGGACCTTGTGAACTTAAAAGGTGAAAATATTATTAATTAATATTGAAATTTATGACTTATGAAATTATATCCTAAAGTAAAAATTGTGAAAGACATAGATTAAGTTTAATACCCGAGTGAAGGAGTTTAAATTTTACCCTTAAAAGACATGATAATCGGTAACGTGTGGATTAAGTATGGATTAATAATTGACAAATGACATTCTTAGAATAACATTGAATATCTAAGTTGGGACAGTTGTACTAARTGGACTTTCTTTCTCTAATCAAAATTAGGTCGTTTCGAGTGCCTTGTCATTGAGACCAGTCAAGGGATTTCATTTCGCGACTTAAATAAGAATCTTTAATGTAAAGGACTCTGGGTAAGTAAACTCTCACATTCTCATTAACGTATGTGTGTGATTGTTATTAAATATGAGTTCTGTGTAAGTAATCCTCATATCTCATTAACGTTATGAATGAATGTAATTGAACTCTTTTAGTTGCTCTAATATGTTGTGTATGGAATTGTGTGTTGATGTGTGTAAATTGTGTGGAATGTTACATGTGTTCATAGCCTGTATTACTTTTATGTTGAATGATATGTTATCATTTTTCATATTTTGTACTATTTGTCAAATGATATGTTATATACGGTTGTATACATTCATGTCATGAGCATGTAGTTAGAATTCTACATCACTTCTGGCATGAGCCATTCACACATTTAGAAAGTAAATGGTTTAAGAAATGGAATTTTAAAAGAAAATGTTAAAGTTTTCGGAAAAGAGCGTAAACCTAGCCATGAAGAATGTGAATGGGAAATGGGGCGTGGGGGACCGGCACACCYGACCCTACCCTCAGGGAGGGTAGGTAATGATTCACCTCGGGAAGGTGAAGAGATGAAAGAATGTTAACTGTTCTGTGATACTATCGATAGGAATGAAATCAGGTTCCAAATAAGATGGCCCACTGCAGAGCTTAATAGCTAGACGTTACACTCAGTGAGCTCACGAATGTAATGAAAGGAAATATTTTGCAAGGAAAGGTTTTGTGAAAAGATTTTAAAAAAGGGAATGTTTGGAAAGTTTTTCATTTAAAAGTCRAAATTTTATAATCACATGACATGTAGGATATGTTTATGCATTCATGCATGAGGTTTACTTGTTGGGCTTTTTAGCTCATTCCTTTCTCTTATTTTTATTTTAGTTGATGTGTGASCAGATTGGGCGAGGAGGTYGCTTGTGKKCAAGCTATGATACCCTGAAGTCAATGTGAATGAGTGTTATGGATTAAGATGGCTGTTGACTAGAATGATTTTTTGTTTATTATTAAGTATTCCTTATTTGGTTTAAATTCTTTTGAGCTTCCGCAAATTCGTGTAAGTGAGTAAAATGGTGACATTCTCAGGTTAGGATAAGGTTCCTAATTTGGGGGTGTTACAATAATAGTGCAACAAAGTGTGAAATAGGTGGCAACATCCCATCTGCTGGTTGTATGGAAGTTTACTTCCAACACTCAAAATAGTCGTTACTTTCCTCAGGAACCCAAAAGTTGTGATGAGTAATTAAAACAATCATTGGTTTCTAAAACRTCGAACCCCTTTGGTAGAAGTAACTCTAGAATCTAAATAAGAATTTGAATGTATAAGAGGACTTCTCAGAGTTAACCAATGGTCTAAGAAAGAAGACGAAACCCTAGTAGCAACCCTACAAAAATGGTGAGGAAACTTGCTACAACACCTAAAMAGATGGCATGTTCACCTCGGTTTGTCACTGAGGAAGTGGGAAAGTGGTCCAAGGAAAACTTCAAGAAGAAGAGTTTGCTATTGGAGAAGGGTTTTCACTTCACAAAGGAATACACAGAACTTATCGAAAGTGTGAAGAAAGAAATCACGTATCACAAATGARAGAAGTTTTCATAGCACCTAGATGACCTAGTCCTCAACTTGGTGATAGAGTTCTACGCTAACTTAGGAGATATCAAAGAAGGCATAGTCATAGTGAGAGGTGTAGCATTGAAGAACAAAATCTAAGGGCTTCCAAATGGAAAGTCTGAACATGAGAAACTCATGCTATATGTAGATGATGACATCAATGAGGAGATTGTCAAGACCTTGACTATAGAAGGAACAAAGTGGACAATTTCATCAACTGGTGAAAAAACCATTATGAGGTCATGACTTATCCCTTTTGCCAAAATCTGGTATCATTTTCTTAAGTCCCGAYTCCTTTCTACCACTCATTATTGCACTATATCCCATAAGAGAATGATGTTGTTATACTCGACTTTAACTAGAAAATTTATAAATGTTGGACATTTGATTTTTGCTAAGATCTGTGCATGTGGGGAAAAGATAGAAGAAAGCTTTTCTTCCTTCTCTCGTAATCCTTTTATGTCAGCAAGCTGGAGTTATCATTGACCTAGAGGTAAGTGTAATACCCGAGATTTAGTTTCTGTTTTTCTTTTCGAACTTTATATATATGTAAATATACAATTTATGTTCTAATCCACTAATTCGATTGTATTCATGATTGTTAGTAAATTGATTAATTTACGGCAAAAGGACTTGGAGGCCGTAACGTTTGATATGCCAATCAGAAATAAATAATTATTTTGTTGATTATTATTTATTATGCATGAGTATTTAAATGTGAAATTTTATTACTTTACTTTAATTATGAGTCTTAGTTAATTAATTTAGACTTGACCCATTAAAACCCRTCCTCTTCTTATTCAAATCTAAAACTGGATTTGGAGTTCGATTTTGGGCCAGAAGAAAACTAATAGTTTTTAATTTAGTTGGGCTTAGAGGTTAAGTAATAAAAATGGCCCATGAAGAAATTTTAGTTAGGGTTAAGTTAGCTTTTAAAAAAGAAAAAACTATTTAAAGATGAAGATTACTATTCATCTTTTTTCCCAAAGAAAACCCTAAACCTAAACCTCCTAACCATAGCCGCCACCAATCGGCGCCTCCTTCTTTTGCCCTCGCCGATGCCGGCCTTCGCACCCTCTTCTCTACCGATGCCGAACGCCACTCATTTGCTCCGTTCTATTCAAGCAACCAGGCGCCCAGGTAACTAGGCGACTAAGCGATCAGGCGACCAGGAGCCCAAATGCCCAGCGACCAAGCACCTAGACGCCTGGTGACCAGACGCCCTGACGCCCAGGCCACCAGACACCCAGGCRACTGGGCGCCCAGACGCCAGCGATCTGGCGCCCTGATGCCCAGCAACCAAATGCCCGGGCGCCCAAGCACCCAGGCGACCTGAGGACCAGGCGACCAAGCACCATGTACCATCCACTCGAGCCAGTAGTGCGCGCGCAGCACTTGCGCACCAGGACCGCCGTTCGCAAGCCCGGAGCATATTTCTTTCTCGAGCATGATTGACACCATTATATTTTAGACTCGATACCACACCTAAAGTTCGGGATTCAAGTTGAATCCTTAGCTTCTTTATTTAAATTAATCGAATGGCCTAGGTTTTGTATTATGTAATAATAATTAAGAAATAAAATATGGAATACATTTAATTGAAATTTAAGTTAGTACGATTAAATAAAAGGAAAATATAATTCTAGAAATATGTTGGAATACAATTTAGGGTGAAATTTAGGGTTGTCTGATAAAATAATGTATATTGTGATTATAATTATTATTGTTATTTTAAGAACAAATTAGGAGCCATGAAATTAAATTGTACTATTAGTAGTTTGATTTTTATTGGCATGGAAATTCATCTTGAGAAATTATGAGTTAAGGTCACCATAGGAAAAAAGATGAAGGTATTAATGGTAACACCTGTGTTAAATGAATGTGTTTGTTAAACAAGTTTTAGATGAATATCCTTTGTGTAATAATATTAGGATACTGTGGCACATTAATGTTGTGGGCAACCAAAGCACCCTGCTAGCGAAAGTAAACAAATCTACTAAGGATTATATGTAAGTAAATTCTCACACTCTCGTTAATGCATATGTATTGTTGTTACAATTAMATTGCTCTTAGGTGAATTGAATGTGTATTGAATCTAAGTTCTATGTAAGTAAATTCCGACATTGTCATTTAGTAATGATGCAAGTATGTTGTTATTATGATTGAATCTTCTCATGTCAATTGAATGTGAATTGATAATCGCTCTTATGTGTTATAATGTGATATTACTTCCAGTATGTGAATTTTATTACTCATTGACATGTTAGAAATTTTAAGTTAAGTGTTCATGTGGTCCATGAGCATGTAGATTGCAGTAGTTGCATATTTCTTGTATGGACATAATCACACATTCAAGAAAGGAAATGTTTTTAAAGAATGAAAGTTGGAAAAGTAAATGTTTTCARGAATGAAGTTTTTAAAGATGTTATTTTTATGATGAATGATTTCCAAACATTAAGGATTTTGAAAAAGAGGTATAAAACCTAGCCATGAAAGATGTGAGTGGGAAATGGGGCGTGGGAGACCGGCGCACCCAAACCGACCCTCTGGGAGGGTAGGGAAATGTAATGCTCACCTCCTTAGAGGTAAAAAGATGAAAGGAAAAGTAAGGGAATGTTAATAGCTTTGTGGTTCTGCCAATAGAAATGTAATCGGGTTCCAAACAATAATGGCCTACTACAAGCTTAATGGTTAGGCGTTACACCAAGTGAGCTCACAACTTTAAAGGAATGGAATTGTTTGAAAAGTTCTTACAGTTTGAAAGGAAATTTTTTATGAGAAAGTTTATGAAATAGAAATGTTAAGAAAGCTTTTATTGAGAAAGTGAAATTTTATAACTTATGACATATAGGGCATTATTCATGCATTCACGCATGGGATTTGCTTGCTGAGCTTAGTAGCTCACCCCATATTTCCTTATTTTATGTTTCAGGTGATGATTAACCAGATGGTGCATGGAGATTCGTTTGGGAGCAAGCTTTGATGCCCAAGAGTCGCTCTATGAATTAAATTTTTTATTTAGTTATGAACTTGTTGAAAGTTTAAAATTTATTCCATTATTGTCAAAAGCTTCTGCTGAAATTTTAAACATATGAGAATTAAGTCGGTAACATTTCCGGATTAGGGTAGTGTCTGATCTGGGGGTGTTACAGAAAGAGACAGTGAAGAACATAGTGCCAATCAATAAGTATGCTATAGCAAGAATCTGCATGAAAGYAATGGAACCCTCAACACTAGCCACCAAAAATTGCAAAGACACTCTTGTTGAGTTGATGATAGAGGAAGGAACAAAGGAAAAAGATGGTGTTGAGAAAGAAAGAATGAAGTTGAAGAAGAAGAGTTGGAGATTTAAAAAGAGGATGCCACAACAGCAAAATCTAAAAAAAAACAGGGCAGTGAACTTTTGGAGATTAAGGTAATGTTGACTAAGCTACAGCAATTCTAGGCCCTATTGCAAGAACAGATGACCAAATTTTGGGTGTACGTAGAAAATAGGGATGCAATTGACTAGCTAAACATAGAAAGACATTGAAGGTGAAGAACATACATTCACATCCAATTTTTCTCGCGGAGCTACTGCCAAAAATAGAGGATGATGCTAAGATGGAACAATCAAGCAAGGGCAGTGACTAAAGGACTACATGATGGCAGAACCACTCARGGCTACGTGACCCATGTTTTTGATACCTAATGAATGTTACGTTGAAATAATTGTGTTTTGCTGAATATTTGTTTTTGCTTTTCCGCATAACTTTTACTTTATGGCTTGTAGTACGATTTATGATTTTTTATGCTTAACATTTATGTTTCTGGTAGTTTTCTTTGGTTAGTTTAATCATCTTGATAACATGCTATGTTTCTGCTTTGATATAGCATAAWTTTTTTTATTTGCTGAGTGTACATTGAATTGGGCGAGTCATGCTAATTTGCTAATAATAGTGTTGCGATTTGGAAAATCTCTAGGAACAAGTAGAGGTGTTGTTTTTGTTCTCACTGCATTTTAAATAAAAATTTCTTTTAAAACCATAACTTTTGTGATTAATTTGAAGATGGTTGAGCATAGAATTTAGGCTTGGAAATTTTCTTTAGGGCTTCTTTTTCTAGGATTTTGAGAAACAAGAACTTTTSAAATAAGTTCGCGAAAAGGAAAAGAAAAAGGCATACAAATGAAAAATTACTTCAATGTTTTYAGTACTTAAGTAACCAAAGGCAATCATGTTACCCATGTCCATTTTAGTGTGAAAAGGGTAACCAAATACGGGTATGCTACAACAATTCATAAGCTGTGACTTGTCCTGAGTAATTAGGAAACCCATGTATATTGTTGAGTCCAAAAGCTCTAGCGAGACAAGAGAATAATTTATAAAAGGCCTATGTTTGTTAAGTCTATTGCTATATCAAAACGCCTTGTTTTTAATTTTAAATTCTCTTGATCGAGTCCTTACCCTAAAATTTCATCGAATAAATTCTTTGCTACTGTGATTTGAAAAATTGCAAAAATTTGGTTTAAACTTTACTTTAATAGTCGCTTAGCACAAATAATCTTTTACTTGATTCTCTTGATCACCAATCTTGTGACTATTTCATTTATATTGACACATGATGACCCCAACAAAATTGACTAAGCATAAATCAATTGCTATAGCTTTGCTCAAGAAAGAGCAATGTTTTAAGTTTGGGGGCGATAACCGTAGAAAATATCCCATTTTTTACCGCTAATTCTTGCTCAATCTTACAAGTTCCTTATTCTTTTATTCTCTTAAGTGTGGTATGTGATCTCATTTTCAATATATTAAGGATCAGCACATTCAAGAATGAATTTTAACCAAAAGCACACTTAGATAAGTCTAAAAACTTGACCCTTAGAAGGTTTGTAGAATAGAGAACATTGCTACAACATTCGAGCCTACGAGGCACARGAAAGAAAAATAAACAACAAAGAAGGGACCCAAATCTCTGGCATTTAATGAAGAATCAGAGTCAAAACTACATAAAGAAAAATGTCAGAGTTGAAACCAGTTTATTTCCCAAAATGTTGAAGCAAGAGAAAAGCAGTATGGACCATATTACCAAAAATGAGCATTACAGGCCAAATGTTGGTTAAGTYAGCAATCAACTGTCAGAAGTTAAAAGCTACAACATAGCCAACTTAACAAAATTCTTGCTCTTTATAAGGAACAGATGATCAATAGAGTAACAAAGTAGTTAGTTTTTCTGTAGTTCATAGTTGTAGTTCGTAGAATTAAGGTTCTCATCGACAGAAGGAACCATCCCTAGTTCGGATTATCATGTTTTAATCATGGATTAGCAAAGGGTAAGACGAAAGTCCTATTTACTTAGTTGTACTCTTATAGCATTTTAGTTTACAAGGCTTTTTAAGTTATTCAAGTTTGTTCAAAACTTCCAGATGATTCATGTTTCGTCTTCGTTTCTATTTTCTCAAAATTCTTAACTAAAGACAAAGTTTGACAAACATGAATATCGATAGTGAGGAGTGTGTGTCATTGTGTAAACTTCTTTGAGACATCAAAGGAATCCATTTCTGTTGAGGAAGCCACAAGCTTAACTCACCAGTTTTGGAACTCAAAAACAACCCGAAAATAGCTAAAAGTTATTGCCATAGACATATATTCTCATATAACACGGTCTTTGTCATCTGGCAATGCGACAGTATTAACCGTAGAAGGGTCATTATTACGTTATTCTGCTCCCTTTACATGTTAGGCTTCCATCCTTAATTTCTTTCTCTTTTTTATGATTTTTTCAGGTTCTTTATCAAGGATGGATTCTTTAGAGGTTTGCAACTTAGCTTGGGTCRTGGTTCTTATATATTAGCATTCCCAAGTGTAAATGGGAGCTAAAAATTATTAACAACATTAAAGAAAGAAAGTTTACACACTTTGATTTCATTAGTGCCTATCCCTGGCAATGGCGCAAAAAAATTGTTGGGATCTAATTTGATAGTGATTAAACTAACACATGTACAAGTATACGCAGCCCAAAAGTAGTAAGAATGAGTAGAGTGTCAATCCCAAGAGATAGTTTAATGCAAGATACAAAGTGTTGAAATTTCGTTTGGAAATAGTTATGATGTAGCATCGACAATATTGAAATGCAATAAGCAATGTAGAGCAAATGTTGTAAGTAATTAACTGAAATAAAAACAATAAGCTTAAATTAAAATCAAAGATTGAAAGCATTAAAAGTTAGGTTAGAGACAAGAAAGTAAAAGTTAGAGTCAGTAATTATATTTTGTAGCACATGTATGTTTCAAGTRATGTCTCACACAAAGCCTCCTATTGTACAACTGGTTGACGAGTAACATGACTGCACCATATGTCTTTTGGATTCATCATTACGAAGTCTCATTGTTGTACACATTTTCCTTAGTAGAATTAATCTTTTTATCCTTATTGAGTACTAGAATGCTATCTCAAAGAGCTTTACAGGGTTCAAAGAATGTTGTTCCTTAAATATTTAAATCAAACTTTGCATATTTCATTTAGGGTATTAACTATATATCTATGATAATAATCTTAGCTACTTTCAGGTTGTTATTGAGTTTCAAGAATGATGAGTTAAGCTTGTGGCTTCCTCAATAGAAATGGATTCCTTTGATATCTCAAAGGAGTTTACTGAATGACGTATGCTCTTCGCTATTAACATTCAACTTTGTCAAGCTTTGCCTTTAGCTAAGAATTTTGAGAAAATAGAAATGAAGAYGAACAAGAACTGACTTTAGGCTTTTAATAAACTTGAATAACTCAAAAAGCCATGTAGATTAAAATACTACAAGTGTATAACTCAGGAGGACTTTCATCTTTCCTTTGCTAATCTATAATTAAAACACGAAAAATTCTATCTAGAGATGGTTTCTTCAATCGAAAAGAACCCTAACAACTTATTCTAAACTCTAAGAACTAAAAACTATCCTCTGGTTATGTTGATCAATTGTTCCTTATATAGAGCCAAAATGTTGATAAGGTGGCGATGCTTTAGCTTTCAACTTTAAATGGTTGATTGCTGACTCAGCCAACATTCAACTTTAGTGCTCATTTTTGGTAAAATGGTCCACACTGTTCTTCTCCTTCAACATTTTTGGAAATAAACTAGAGTCAACTCTAGCATTTTCCTTTATGTAGTTTTTCCTTTAATTCTTCATTAAATGTCATAGATTTCTGCTCCTCCTTTGTTCCTTGCTTTCTTGCCCATTCCTTGTAGGATTGAATGTTGTAGCAATATTCTCTATTTTGKAAACCTTCTCAAGGATCAAACTTTTCAAACTTATCTAAGTATGTTTCTGGTTAAAATGCATTCTTGAACGTGCTGATCTTTAGTATGTTGAAAATGAGATGACGTATCACAATTAAGAGTATAAAAGAACAAGAAACTTGTAAAATTGAGGAAAAATATGGGGTAATAGATGGGATATTTTCTATAGTTATCAGTAGCTTCCAAAATATGATGAGCTAAGCTTGGGGTTAAGAATTAGTTAAGTCTTATATGGGAAGCTTGTTGGAGTCTTCAAGGCAAAGAAAGAATGAAGGAAGGTGGTTTCCTTAGTGAAGAAGAAATCAATTCTTCATGCACAAGAATTAAAAGTCTTTAGGAACTGAAAAGAATCATGTAATGACCAAAAGGAATAAATCAAACTATAGATAAAACAAGAAGCATGCAAATATCTAAAATTAAAATAAAAGATGAGAGCTTTAAATTAAAGGTGGCCAAGAATTTTATGCTATTGCTCACTATCAATTTTGACTAAAAATGAAATTTTGAAATAGACTGGGAATAGGATTCGAAATAGATTTTTGATTCGGTCGATGAATTTCCCGGATTCATTTTAATCAAAGTAATCTATCTTATTTACTACCTACTAGCATACAAACTTATCGTAATTAATTCTCGAAAAGTGATATCYRAATCTCGAGTACTCCTATATTTCTAAATATATAGACTAAATTCTACATCATGGAAACATGAGATTCTATAACGCTAATCACTTATCGAAGAATCTGGGTGTTACAATGCATGGGTAAAATTAATTTACCAATGCCTATAAACAAGTGTTTCTAGAATTAACGACTTTTTTATTTTAAACTTTTTCAAATTAATGATATTTTTTCAAAATTAATGACGAATTTAGATAAGCGTTTCTAAACTTCACGACATATGCATCCTTAAAATTAAGGATACTTTTATCTTAAGCATCGTGAAATATGATCACCTGAGTCCATATTATAGTCTTTATTCTCCGTGTAATATCTTTAGTTGGTTGGTTTTCCTATCAAAAAACACACTCCGAAGCTTAAGCTATATTCATTCAATAATTATACACAATTAATATGACATTAAATACTAAAAGATTTCTGGGTGTTACAATGCATGGATAAAATTAATTTACTAATGCCTACAAACAAGTGTTTCTAGAATTAATGACTTTTTTATTTTAAACTTTTTCAGATTAACGATATTTTTTCAAAATTAACGATGCATTTAGATAAGCGTTCCTAAACTTAACGACATATGCGTCCTTAAAATTAAGGATACTTTTATCTTAAGCATCCTGAAATATGATCACCTGAGTCCATATTATAATCTTTATTCTCCGTGTAATATCTTTAGTTGGTTGGTTTTCCTATCAAAAAACACACTCGGAAGTTAAGTTATATTCATTCAATAATTATAGACAATTAATTTGACATTAAATACTAAAAGATTTCAACGTGTATAAATGACATTTAAATAATAAATAAAATAATTGGTCCATAAATGAGGTGCTTACTTCCATTTGGGAATTCTTTGATTGTGTTTAGCAATGCTTTTAATTAATGTAGGCCAAAAAACATCCAATAGACCATTATATTTAAAAGCGTTCCCATTTTTTATATTACTCGATAAGATGCATTGGGAATATAGCAACGCTTTTAACTTGCCAGCAAATTTTCTATTAAATCAATGCTTTATTTTAATGTTGATAATTAATTTAGTATTGCGACACTTTTAAGTAACGTAGGCAAGAAAAGATCCTAATAAATAACATTTACATTTAAAATCGTCCTCATATTTATATTACTCAATAAGATGATTTGTRTTTTAAAAAATATCAAGAATATTTATAATATAGGAATGTTTTTTAATTAATAAAAAAATATCACTATTAAATCAACTTTTTATTTTTAATATCAATAATTATTTTAATATGACAATGTTTTTAATTAATATAGCAAAAATGCATAACGTAACAGATATTCATTTGAACTATTGTGAATTTCTACAAGTTTTGAAAACCTTTCACTTCTTAATACCTCTCAGCCTTCTCACTTCTTCTATCAAATCCATCATAGTCCTCTGAGTAGAACCGCCTTCATCCGCAGTCTCCTTGGCCATTCTCCCATATTCTTGAGCTTTTATCCTCATTTCTCTTGTCTTTTCACCACCATCCATGAGTGTTCGTATAGCCTGTTCAATGTTATCCCTTCTGTTAATTTTCTTCCCGAAGTCGTACCAATAAAGCCATTTATTTCCACCCAGCCCCACACCRATGCCCAACACCTGCGTGACCAACTTCTCATTGTAAAACTGATCACAAGTCAAAGGCCAAGTTATCATTGGTACGCCTGTACAGATGCCTTCTAGGAGTGAGTTCCAACCGCAGTGAGTCAAGAATCCACCAAYTGATGGGTGTTCTAATATCGATAACTGGGGAGCCCAACTTCTTAGGAGCAATCCTCTATCTTTGATCCTTTCACAGAAACCTATTGGTAACCATATCCCTTCATCTACCACCGTTTCTTTGTCCTTTCTGATAACAACCCATATGAAATTATGACCAGAGGATTCCAATGCATAAGCTATCTCCATGAGTTGGGCATCAGGGAGTTCAAGTATACTGCCAAAACTTACGTAAAGAACTGAATTGGGTTCCTTTGAGTCGAGCCACTTTAGACATTCATGCTTGTTCGACGCTATTGTAAGGCCTCGTTCAATTTCGCCGCTGACCTTTCTGTTAATCTCGGATGGAGGGCCAATAGCGAGGACCTTTGAACCTGTTACTTTTGAGAAGTATTCGATGTACTCCGAYTCCAATTCGTTGAAAGTGTTCATTAGGACAAAATCACAATTTAACTCACCAGCTCTTAATTGTTCCTCAAACCACAGAAATTCTTCTGGTGGAAGCTCAGATTTCGTCACTGTAATGGTGTTTGGTAGGCCAGGGATGACAAAGGAATCTTCAGGCGAGTCGATCTGATGGTGTGGAGAGTCGGGATTCCTCAGGGCCTCTCTGATGCACTCATACAAACCACTGCATGGATTGAAAGAAATACTTGGAATTTTGAGATGAGAAGCAACATCGGCGGTCCATGCGAACATGGAATCTGCGATAATGCAATCAAAGGAATCAGCTTGAAGAAATTTCTCGTAACTGTGGCGTAGTAAATCATTAGCAAGATAGAGCTTGGATGGTGTGATGAAGTATTCGCCCTCTTTAGTTAGGCCTAATTCTTCGAAAGGCATGGGTATGATACGAATATCAATTATGCTGTTTGAGGGAAATATGTCGTTACTTATGAGGTTCCGTATGAGCTTGTCATTATATTGGGTTGCCAAGATGGTTGTTTGTTGTCCATGGAATGCAAAGTATCTGGCGATATTAGTGAGGGAATATGTGTGACTAGGAGCWCCATAGAATGGGATGAAGCAGAGCTTCAATGGAGGATACCGGGTCATGGTTTGTAACAGAGCAAGAAGTTGAGGCAATGTGAAAGAGGGAGGTACTGAATTACTAACACATAAATATATTAAATAGAATTCAGACTATGAATATAAAGGAAAGTATTGATAGTTTCAGAATATAGCCATATTAGGATAGTGGCTAATATGTGCTGGCAAAGGTATRTATTTTTGTATAATATTCTACCGATTAACTTTCTATCATTGTATGGGTCAAGAATGCAAAATAATTAATACTAAATTTGTTGTGATCCGATTCACTTTTTGCAAAGATTGAAAATGAGCATTCCACATACTATACTATTTGAATGAGGTCGAATATCCAGTACAATCATATAAAAAAATTTCGGGTTAAACAATTTAATTGATGACCCACTAATTATGAGATAGATATAAAAACTCTTCATCTATDCTATAGAATGAAATTTTAAATTTAAATATTTAATGTCAATTTTACAGCCCACGTTTCATTTTTTCTTTTTTTGTGTAATATTAGTAACAAGAGATTGGAGAGGAAGGTACAAAGCTTTCAAAGCTTAGGACCTTGTCCGAAGAAAATTGAAAACTCTACTCCAAATAATATAAATACGGTTATGGGCTGGAAGTAGCGAAAAACTATTCTTAAATAACAAATAGTTGCGCCATAGCCACATTTGTCAGCACCCTGCTCTAAAATTCAAAGCCCAGTCATTTGTATACAGGCCAGTGAGTGTGGTTATCGTCAAGATTCTCATCAACGCAAGACCCAATATTGTTAGTAACAAACAAATATGGTTTCTGATTAATATAAGGTTCCAGGTGGGCTGAGGCCATGTGCAATGGCGCAGGGCATGTAAATTGGATTCCTCCATGGCGTAGTAGATATTTGATAAAGGAAAATCCTAGTAACAATATCGCATAATATAAAAGATATCGAACTCTCATAGAATTAAATCATAATTATTATCCATTTATAGTTCTAAACTTTATTTAGTCAACAATTAACTTAGGTGAGTAATTATCAAGGAACAATACCCTAGCTTATTCTAAATGAGCAACACTACTCAAAATTAAAGGGAATTCAATAAAAGAAAAGGTCTAACTCAACCTACAACAATGCATTAAATAAATTATCTATAAAGATTGCACAAATCGTATAAATATATCTTTATTTCACATGCAATTCATGACATGAGTTATTTGCCTAATTGTATAAGTGTTATCTCTAAAAGCCTTACGCAATGTTTGAATTAATTAAATGGTGATCAAGCACACTTAGCTCGCGCTACTAATAAGACCTCATCTATGATAAGACTAGAGAGGGTCACATTAGAGATGCCATCTAGACCAAATAACATGTTAGAAAGGAAATAAACATCACGCCAAGGTTGGACCAAGGCTAGACATTGAAACTATAAAGGTAGATAAGTAGCGGGGTTCCAGGTTTAAGTGTCGTAGTAATAAGGATGGTGCRRTCCCCGGATTGTCAATGCCATCTGAGACCTRATTTCAACCTCACCTATTTGAAGGAAAAACGTGGATTAGACTGAACCACGTCCATGCCAAAAAGAACCCAATGCCCCTCATTGAAAGTACCAAGAAGACTAGACAAATAAGCACGTTTGGCTATACTTTGTTTCCCGAGAACCATAGTCCGAATTTCCAGGCTGTTATAGGTATGTTTCTTCTCAATATTGGCATAAAACTACCAGAGGAGGTCCAAATAGTATATGTCACCTAAATTGAGAATGGGCCCCCACCTAAGGCTATTAAAATACTCACGGGGATGGTGTTTAACGTCTAGGGTAGGTGCCACAGATTTCTCAACTACAATGCGACTCGTTGCCCCAGTCATATACCACGCCTGCACTGAGCATCTCGAAATGCAGGAGGTAGAAACACTAGATGTGGTAGGGGTGGCATCTTGTGTCGTACAATTGCGGTGTTTCCCTGCAGACTGAACCATGGGGGAGGGATAGGATGAGATAATAAGGTCGACCCAAAAAAACAAGGTGACAAACTCCTCTYCAACAATACAATCATCAATGCACAACCATCTCCGAACACAATTCCCCAATGACAATTACAATCCTTCCCACAAAATCACAAGTCACCACCAACAACCACATGCAAGTGTAATTACACTAATCAACAATAATAGCTCGAAGAACGTAGTGTGTTGGGACTGGTGTTTGATCAATGTAGCATAACAATGATCTCCATAAGCTAGTAAGACACAAGAAATTCACCAAATTACAGGAAATAAAATACCAAATCAATAATGAACTCAAGATAATTATAAGATAGAGAATAAGAAGTTCAAGTAAACCTCAACAAATAATGAAAAGAATATGCTGAAGCAAAATAAAAACCATAACCTAATATGCTAATGGGAATAAAAGCTAGCATATTTCTCAAAAAAATTGAAGTAGGACAATAAATTTGAAGAAATTCGTGCCACAATAAAAACCCTAGAAAAAGTTGTCCGAGTTGATAAAACAYGCARAGAAGCTTAAATTCTTGAGCTTGATGGGTAAGGGATGGGTAGTGATTGTAYGGAAGAAATTTGAGTGAATTTGGTGGAAAATGAGAAAGATGGAGATTTTAGGAGCAGAGAAGGAGAAAAAACCGAAGTGGGGAGAGTAGGTGTATAAAAATTTGAAGCTWTGGGTGAAAAACATGGTGAATATGCTGAAGGATGGTAAGTTCAAGCTCAAAAGASCTAGCTGGTGCCTATTTGCGCACTAATTAGCACCGTTTTGCCTCCGGAAAACTTTCGGTGACCAAGACGCCGAAAACATGGTGCTTGTGTGGTCAAACCGGCATTTATTGGAGCTCGCTCTCGAGTTGATCTGGCCCTATCTAGTTAAAACCTCTTTTTTAAAATTTTTTTATTTTATATACAGGCTTAAATAGTTAAAATATGAAGAGGAAAAATAATGAAAAAAATCAAAAGAAAATTAGGTTGCCTCCTAAAAAGCGCTTCTTTAACGTTATTAGCTGGACGAAGGAACTTGGGACTAGGTAAGCTGACTATTGTGTGAAATTGATCAACCTTACTCCCATAGTAGTGTTTCAGTCTTTGGCTATTGACCTTGAATGCTCCTTGGAATTCATTGGAGATTTAAACTATACCATAAGAAATAATTTGCTCACAACAAAAGGGCCAGACCACTTAGATTTCAACTTACTGAAAAATAATCGAAGATGGGAGTTAARGAGGAGAAATTGTTGGGCAATTTGGAATTACCTCCTTAAAATCCTCTTGTCATGAAAGTTCTTAGTCCTCTCTTTGTAAATTTTGGTGCTCTCATAAGCTTCATGGTGTAGCTCTTTTAGTGCATTCATCTGCAAAAGCTTAAGCAACTGATAAATCTAAGTTTAACAATTTCAATGCCCAGTAGCCTTTTGTTCTAACTCAAGAGGTAGGTGACATGCTTTCTCAAAAACTAGACGATATAGGGACATACCTATGGGAGTTTTGAAAGCAGTCCTATTTGCCTATAAAGCATTATCTAGCTTAAGTGACCAATCTTTCCTAGAGGTGCTAACAACCTTTTCAAGTATTTGTTTAATTTCTCTATTAGACACTTCTACTTGATCATTAGTTTAGGGCTGATAAGGAGTGGCTATCTTCTGAGTAACCCCATATTTCTTTAATAGTATTTCCAGTTGCTTATTACAAAGCGAGTACTCCCATCACTAATAAGAGCCCTAGAAGTGCCAAAATGAAAAAATATGTTCTTTTAAGAAAACGGATGACAACCCTAGAGTCTTTAGTGCAGGTGGCCAATGCTTCGGCCCRTTTAGACACATAATCCACAGCAACAAGAATATACTTATTAGAACAAGAAGAAGGGAAATGGCCCGAACATCAAATAACTYAACAACAAATATATTAGTAAGATGCATCTCATGACATCTAGAAATAGTATGGGTGTTAAATCAATTTCTCCTTCAAGGTGTAGGTGAACGAAATGGTGATAAATCTTTAAATAAAGTAGGCCAATAAAATCCAGATGGTAATACCCTAGTTGTCATTCCTATTGGACCAAATGCGCACCTATGGTGACCGTAATACCCGGGATATTACTTTTTTATTTTTATGAATTTTGTCTGATCATATGAATTGTATGCCAACTAGGATTTGATAATTTCCTATGTGATCATTATTTAATTGTACATTAATTAAGTATGAAATTATCATGTTAATMGAATTAGGATTTTTGGTTAGTTAGTGGCTTGACTTGTTAGGYTTATTCGTTTCTCATTTGAAAATCAGATTTTTACCGAAAGRAAAGCCCATAGAATTTAATTTATTGGACTGGATTTGTAACACCCCAGATTAGGAACTTTATCCTAACCCGGGAATGTCACCATTTACTCACTGACACGAATTTGCCGAAACCCAAAAGAATTTAAAGCACAGGTAACTAAACCAAATAAGAAATACTTAATAATAAACAAAAATCATTCTAGTCAACAACCATCTTAATCTATAACACTCATTTAAAATAACTTCAGGGTATCTTGGTTTGYTCACAAGCRACCCCCTCGCACCATCTGGCTACACATCATCTGAAATGCAAACGAGAGAAATGGAATGAGCTATAAAGCCCAGTAAGTAAATCTCATSCATGAATGCATGAACATGCCCTACATGTCATAAATTATAAAATTCCACCTTCTCAATGAAAACTTTCAAATCATTTTCTTGTATAACCTTTCCATAAAATCTTTCCTTTCAAAATGCAAGAACTTTGTAAAAAACCTTTCATTTCATTACTTTCATGAGCTCATTAGTATTAACGCCTAGCATTAAGCTGCCAGTGGGCCATTTGTTCTTTGGAACGCCCATTACATTTCTACCGGTAGAACCGCAAAGCGGTTAACATTCCTTTATTTTCCTTTCATCTCTTCACCTCCCAGAGATGAATCATTACCTCTCTACCAGATGGTCGGTTCGAGTACGCCGGTCCCCCACGCCCCATTTCCTACTCACATCTTTCATGGCTAGGTTTACACTCCTTTTCAAAAACTTTAACATTTTCCTGAACACGCTACAATTTATGAAATACATTCCCTTTCGAAATTTCATTTCCTAAACCATTAACTTTTTAAATGTATGAATGGTTCATGCCAGGAATGATGTAGAAACACAACTACATGCCCATGACGTGAAATGCACACAATTATAATTAAYATTYCATTCGACATAATAATGGTACAAGATATKAAACACGTGAAAACATKCCACCAATCAACACATTTCATAAYGCAATCTCATACCGCCGCCACATAACACACAACAAAAGAGATAAGCGGTTATGGGGGTTTACTTACATAGAAATCTCGTATACAACACATAAATCTACTTAAAGGAAATTAGATACACTAAATCATATGCGTTAATGAAATTTGAGAATTTACTTACATARAACTCARATTCAATACACATTCAATTATAACCACAACACATATATGTTAATGAGAATGTGAGAATTTACTTACATAGAACTCAGATTCAATACACATTTAATTCACCTAAGAGCAATTTAATTATAACCACAACACATATACGTTAATGAGAATGTGAGATTTTACTTACCCAGAGTCCTTTACGTTACAGGGGTTCTTATTTAAATCGTGAAGTAAAATCCTTCGACCGTTCTCAATATTAAGGCACTCGAAACGACCTAATTTTGATTACAGAAGGAAAATCCATTTATTACGACTGTCTCAACTTAGATATTCAGTGTTTATTCCAACAATGTCATTTGTCATTTATTAATCCATACTTAGTCCCCACATTACCAATTATCATGTCTTTTTAAGGGTACAATTTAAACTCCTTAGCTCGGGTATTAAACTTAATCTATGTTCCCCCACAATTTTACTTTAGGATATAATTTCATAGGTCATCAATTTCAATATCAAATATTAATGTTTTCACCTTTTAAGTCCACAAAATCTAAGTGTCTTGGGAAATGGTATTGGATTCTCAGGCGTGCGCTCTAACGGCGCGTGC
>MEJB01000026.1:1134621-1155680 GCA_001752375.1 Rhazya stricta | reverse complement strand
TAACCCAAATCCTTCGGGCCTTCCAATTCATAATTAATCCAATCCTTAAATTAAATTCAACAGGCTTTCTTTCGATAATGGTCTAACTTCCGACTGAGAAACGAATAACCCCACTAGTCGAGCCTCTAACTAAGGATCTTAATCTGACAAATACAAAAATTCCGTACTTATTGAAATAACAACCACATAGAAATTTATCCAACCCTAKTTGGCTCACAAATTCGCACGATCAAACAAAAATTCATAAAAAGAAATCTCGGGTATTACAGTTTTAACTAGGAATGGGTTCTTCTGTCGAACGAAACCCTTAGAAACTAATGGAAGCTTGCAATTTCTAATGCTAATAGATTACTAAAATATCTATTTTTACCATCTAACTCCTACTATCACTTCTCATCTATTTGTCATYKCTTTATAAAGGTGCAGATAGAGCTRAGTTATCTATGTCATCATTATTAGTGCCTTTGMAAAGTCGATTTGTAAAGTCGGCTACKGATGCARCTTRCTTTGTCCACTTCCATCTATTTTAGGTAATGCAATTMCTTTCTAAATTTTCCTTACTTCACCAATTCGAACAAAAGGATGTAGTCAACTCCAACAAGAAGTTATCCRTCATTTGYAGGTTGCATTAATTGCTTGGGATTCTTTCTTTTTTATTGTTGCTCCATGTGTTCAAGCGTCTGCTTAGATCAAGGATACTATAGTGATTTTCTTTTCTGGAAATACTTTCCAAGACTAAGCCCTTTTAGTATTGGCTTAACATTGTTTAGGTGGTCGATATGTCATATATAAGTTAAATTTTATTAATACAAGAACTAAAGACAAATAGAAAGTATTAAAGATAAAAAAATAGAAATATTAACATAGGTGGGAAAAGATGGGGTAAAATTAGAGTATTTCCAGACTTATCTAAGAGATCCCAATTTAAAATTTTTAGTGCCCAGTATGCCTTTTGCTCCAGCTCTAATGGTACGTGACATGCCTTACTATATACTAAATGATAGGGTGTCATTCCCAAAGAATTATTGAAAGTTGTTCGAAATGCCCATAATGCATCTTCTAACCTTAAAGATTAAATTACTTGCGTATTTGGACTTACCATTTTTTTCAAGATTCTTTTGATTTCTCCATTTGATACCTTTGCCTGTACAATCATGTAAATATATCTCTATTTCCAAGATTCTAAATGTTATTTCTAATCACCTTATAAAATGTTCGAATCAATTCAATGGTGGTTGAGCATTCAATGATAATAAACACAATAACAAYGACAAAGATATACCAAATATGGAAAACATCTTAATCAAATAACATAGATCCAAATAGGTTATAACATGGTCTTAGAACGAATAAATTATCCTCTATTTATACCCTCCTTGGCCAGCYATCCCTCTTGTCTCCATTTCATTTTGCAAGAACACACAACTCTCTCTCAACTCTCCAAACTCCCTCACCTCTCGGCTGACTTCCCTTATCCCTCACCTCTCTCTCTCTCTCGGCCAACATCAACCAGCACCACCATCCACCACCTTATACCACCTTGCTCCTCCCTTCTCTGGCAGCGTATTTCTTGAGCTTCAAAAAGATAAGAAGTGTTCTTCCTTGGTTCATATTCCTTCTCCATGACTGTTGCCGTAACCGAGACTCTCTCTTCCTTCTTCCATGTTAATCAACTTCTTGGGCAGTTTGCTTAGAGCTCCATCAAGACTCAATTCCATACTCTCTTTTATTCTTTCAGGGTTAGTTTTTACATGTCTTATATAGATATGTATGTATAGAAAATATATTAAGCTTATAGCTGTGCTTTCATGAAAATCATATGCTGCTTGTTTGGGTGTTTGAGTATGGTTATGTATTCCTAAGTTCATGTGTGATTTAGCATGATTTTTAAGATGGATTTTTGTGGTGATTAAGCATGCCTACTGACTTTTTAGTTACAAGATTTTATGTTAGTTTGAATAGCATGATGATGGTTTGAATAAGMTGAAAAGGTGTTGACATGTGCTTTATAGCTGGAAATTTGAATAGCAGTTTGATATGCTCTCGGTTTTGTTTTGTTTTAGAATGACAGGTAAATCTAGGTCTGATCCTGCTATTTTGTAGTGMTGTATCTTAGGACTAAAACAAGCCAAAAACCATGGTTATAGAACAACTACAAATTGAAAATTGAAGTTTAGAAACATCACAAAGATACAAAGAACACAATCAATCTAAAATCTATCGATATTCTTCTCCTTCCAAACTGCTCCTTCTATGTGCTCCAATGGGTTCTTGAAAGATCTGCAAACTAAAAACCCCTATTCTAGCCAAAAATAGCATATTTAAAACTTCAAAAGTCCTAAAATCCATTAAAACTCTATTGAAACGGAACATGTCTCAACTCAGCACCAAATCGACGCCTACTTAAGCTCAACCAGTGCCGGTTTGAATTTGCTAAGCTTGAACCGTGCTGTTCTCCTTGACCTGTGTCCAATTGGTGGAATTTGGCTGAACTGGCAAGGTTTGCCTCTGATTGCAAATTTCAAAATTTTGTTCTCATATCAAGCGTCATTTTAAGCTAAATAGGGGCCTGTTTGACTGCGACTTTGCACCAACCTTGTTTTCAAAAGCTTTCAAGACTTATATTTGCATATGAGTTCCTAAATTCATCATGTTATTCCTTACAGGATCAACATAGGATAGTTGTGCTATATTTGCACCATAATCAACATTTATATCCATATTTTTACCAATTTATTCCTCCAAARCCCTAACTCAAACAGATATATAGGTGATGTATCAATACATTGATCAATATTGATGCTCTGAYGGTAAGTTTATTGTAGTGCTCACTCAATCGCTTAGAGCTATAAGTGTGATGTTAAAGTTTACCTAGGTTTTGGCATTGCTTTTGCATCACCTTTGCAAATTATTTTTGTGTTGGAGATGGAAATATCAAACCCTCCTTTTAGGTTTCAAGTGATGATTAGCCAGATGCTACATGGAGATCAATTGGGAGCAGACTTTGATACCCAAGAGTCATTTCATTAATAAAATTTTCTATTAATTTATAAACTAATTGAATGCTTAAATTTTTATTTTTATTTGTTCYAGATTTATTCTTTCAAAGGCTTCCGCTGAATTTTAAATCTATGAGTATTTTGTTGGTAAATATTATTACTGGGGAATGGAGTTATTTCATTTATACATGGAATGTTAGTGATGTTGGTGTGAAAATTTTTTGATTTTATACAAGGTAAATATATTGATATTATAGGGGAAATTCTATCAAAATTTTTGTAAACTCTTTTTATTTTTATTTTAAATCAAGATTTTTATTTTCCCAATTTTCGCAATTCATGTGATTGAGTAAATGGTTGACATTCTCGGGTTAGAGTGGAGTTTCCTAATATGGGGGTGCTACAACAAACGTCTTTCAAGGTCAAATTTTTCATTTTAAAGTCATTTTGCTCCCATATTATAACTAACTAGATTTCCACCTTCTTAAAGGKCAATTTCAAGGGAAATGACTTTYAGATGACAAAATTAACCTTAAAGATATTTGTACCCTTTAAGTAAAAGGCAAGAGCTCATGTGAATAAAGCTATCAAATTCCACCGTGAAAAGTGATRGCTGAATTAAGGGATATAAATAAGTTTCTAAGAAAAAGTTCAAGGATATTTTTAAAGACTTYTAAATAGTTGAGGTGTATAAAAAACTAATTTTCCTACTAATTACCACCCACCTCTAGTTTTAAACATATCTAGYCAATTAATAATCAAGATGTGATGACTCTAATCTAGTTACTTRACTAAGAAGAAATCAATTTAAAATGGAATGAAAGAATCAATGGGAGAAGGGTTTCTAAGACACATCATTTCACATAATCCAATCTATGTTATCTAATTGACTTTTCATATTAGTGTATTAACTATTGACCAACCAAACCCAAATTTATCAACTACATTTTTTAAGCTATAATTGATCTATTTTTCTATGGAATCAAATAATATCTCTATATTCGACTCTACCTAGAAAAACGCCATAAACATATGGCTTTATTCGATTGCACAAATTACGCAGATATATCTCCATTTCACAAATAACTTTATGGCCTGGTTACTAGACCAAATTATTTAGGTGCTATCTCTCTCTAAACAATTAGAGAATCAATTAAAATATGGCTTGTCATTTAATCAAACATTAAGAACAATAACAAGACTTCAATATAAATTAACACACCAATAATGGAAAAGTTTAATAAAACAACATAGAAATAGAGTAGCTTACATCATAGTCTTAGAATATATAATTAGTTCAACCTAATGGAAATAAAAATTAAATGATTAAATTTAAAGAATAGAAGAAGAAACATCACTAAACAATTTGAAGTGCAATCCTTTTCATCTTCATATCAATACCTTTGTTGTCCCTAAATCACCTGTAAGGCTCACAATAYGTTCTAATAGAGAAAATTGCAAAAATAATTAGCTTCTAATGTGCAATAAGTAAAATATAATAAGTAAGAATATCGTCCCATGAGGATTTATAGCRTTAAAAGTAGAAGCACAAAATCTCCAATAAAAATCAGTTTTTGGTTTGATCTAATGTCACTCAAATAAAGTAAAATAATCTAAGGTTATCTAATCACTAAAATTTATGAACAATATYARCACTAGCTTCACACAAGGGGATTAAGAGTCTATGAATGAGTTAGAGTTAAGAATCTCTGACATACTAATATTCATGAAGCATTTACAGAATGCTGCAATAATGGTGCATGAAAGGTTTAGCAACATCAATCACGCAAACCAAGATAAATAATGATCTCACACTTTCAATTTTTTTATCCTTGTTCCTCTATTTTACTTGGTTGATTATCCTTTCGGTGTGACCTAGCTTAAGAAACCTAAAAAAACACAAGTCTTTAAGGCTTCATGAGCTAGACATATATTTCTATGATGTTCATAAATGGAATATCCAAAGACCCCCAAAACACATATCCATTCAAGTATCCCACTACTTTAATATATTTTTACCCTCAAGTAGCTTTCGRCTTCACCATTAATGGCCAAGAAATAGCACATGTATAACAATAAAGACTCTTTAATGAAGCATTAAAGATGTGGAAAACCTTGCTCATAACATTCAGAACATTAAATACATTAGTTCATCAACAACTATAACTTCTACAAAGGTAGTTCATGCTCTTAATATCAAAAAGTACAAATGTCTCATGTTCAACATCTCAAAAGAATACTAAGAAATGAAGAAAAGAAAGCCTAAAGAAGAGTTGATGAAGCTCTATAGTGAAGATCTCTTAGGTTCTTCCTCCTTTTACTTTCTTGCTCAAAGTTTCTCCTCCTTTTCGACCTTTTTCTCTTCTTCCTCAATTCTCCGTGTGGCTGCTTACTGTAAAATGTCTTTATAAGATGAGTTAATACCCTCTTTTCCTTTCTTGGAAGCTTTTGGAGTGTTGCCCTAAGGTCTTGGGGAAAAGCAAGATACTTCTCACTTTTTCATTTGTTTGAGAAGACCCACTTGTCCTTTATGAATTTTACTTTATGACATTTGTTTACAGGACAATAACAAGGAACAAGCCAAAGATAAACACACAAAATAAAAAGAAGAATGTAAAAATACAAAAATAAAAGATTAAARCAAAAATGGCTTATCTAAAGTAAAATTATGAAAAGTGATATTAAGATGCTAAGCAATTCACCAGCAATGGTGTCAATACTTGATAGAGGCTTGACAATACGAACAAGTAGACTAGGTCATATCAAGTAATACAATATATAAATATCGATCCCACAAGAAATTAAATCCTAATTAACACCCACTTATAGTTCTAAACTTTATTTAACCAATTTACAATSAAGATGTAATGAGTCTAATTTAATTACTTAGCTWACAAGGAACCAATTTAAAATAGAATGAAAGAACCGATAAGATAATGGTTTCTAAGACACATAATTTCACCTAATCCAATCTATGTTATCTAATCGAATTCCTATATTAGTGTATTAAGTAAACAACCAAATCCAAATTTATCAACTATAGTTTCTCAAACTATATAATTGACTTATTTTCCTAAGGACTCAACCTATATCAACTATGGTTTTATTTTATTGCACAAATGATGTTAATATATCTATTTCACATACAAACTTATGGTCTTGTTATTTGACTTAATTATTTAGATGTTATCTCTAATCGCCCTGAACAATGTGAGAATCAATTAAATTAAATAATATTAATAAGATTTCAATATAACTCAACAGACTAATAATGGAAAAGATTAATTATACAAGACAGAAATAGAGTATATCATGTCATGGTCTTAGAATAAATACTTCTTTCAACATCATGAAAATGAAAAGCAAAGGATTAAACTTAAAAGATAAAAAGAAGGAACATCACTAAACAATTTGAAGCATAATCCTTTTGATCTTCAAGTCAATCGCCTTTGCTGTCACTAAATCTCCTCTCTAGGCTTCCAATTTGTTCCTTGGGAGGCAAAGAGATATTTTTATAGCATCTAGAGTCCTTTCTTGAGTTCAAAACATGTGAAACTTTCCAAAAACATSCAAAACTCATTAAAAATTGCAACACAACCATAAAGCCCCCAAACAATCATCAAACAAGAGCCAGTTTGACCAAACCAACCCTAAAGTTCACTTGAGAMGTGTGTTCRGACYAKRAATTAAAATAATCRACCAAGAATTAGCCTCTTAGATGAACTGGTGTCGGTTTCATACTTTGCCTAGCTCCAGCTTTTTTTAGTTTTCTCAATTTTGGATCTCTGTATGAATTGGTGCTGGATGCAAAGAAAATTTACGAAATTCAATTTTAGGGGAAAATGGCGCCAATTTGGACCAATTCAACCTGGAATGGGTTAATTCGCTAAGGTTTCTTGTGCCTTTTTGTTTCTTTTTCTATCTTCATTTTAGGTTCTCGTTGGCTTCAATCAAGGTTTGTATTAATGTCATTATCTATCTTCATCTTATCCTACATTTTTGTAGGGTTTTTGTCTTACTTTTGCCCAAATTCATTGGAAAATATTCCTCCGAAACCAAAATAACTAAAGTCATACATATACTCAATAAATCACAATTACCTTGATATCATTTTAAACTCTACCTACACTCCAAAATATAGATGTAATATGAATGTATCAGTAGTGGCCTTGAGGGGTCTGATTTCAGATCAAGTGGCAGTAGCCGCCCTAGTGTTGGGGACAATAGCAAACGAGGAAGAGAAAGAGAAAGAGGAGGAGGAGTGCACGATAGTGCGGCGACGACATGGGTTGATGGGAGGAGGAGGAAAGAGATGGTTTAGGGTTAGGGTTAGGTTTCATTTTAGTAATTGACTGGAATGTCCTTCCACCTTTTGCGCTTAATGGAATTTCTAAAAGAAGGCCACACTTTAATAATTTTTGAAATATTGAGGTATCAATTTAGTCTTTAAACTTGAAGATCAAAATCCAAAACTTCGACATCTTGAGGGTCAAATAATATACTTTACCCTAATTTTGATGTAGTAAATATTTATTATTCAATAGAGTTTATAAGAGGCTAAGGTTAAGGGTAARCCTAAACTCGGACCATTTCAAGCTAATAGCTTTTATAATTAGTAGAATAAACACATCAATTAAAACATGTGACTTTAAGTTATTTTGCAAAAATTTAAGTTTGAGTTTGTTTTTCATTTTTAAAAATAGTTGAATAGAGTATTTTTTTTTTTTTTAAATGTTTTCCTTTTGCATTTCAACTCCAAAATCCACAAAATTAAACAAGAAAATTACTTTCTTGAAAATCATTTTCTTTTTCCTTAATAGTTTCCCTAGTAATTATACAATTTATGGATTTTCAATTTTCTAAGAATTTCTTTTTCCTTTTCCTTACTGAATCCTTGAACCAAATAGAGCCTAGACGACAACTCCAACAAGTTTGATTGAATGATGCTAATTATTCTTAATCTAATTAAATTAATTCTCTTATKTGATTAATGAAGAACGTGTTTCTGAAACTCTAGTTTGTTTGTTTGATTTTTTTCCCCCCATTTCTTTACTGTTTTCATTCTTTTATGTGCCTAACATAGTTATGAAATGTTAAATGATTTTATTAAATTGGTTATTTTATACTTTGCAGTGAAACACAAATTTGTTCATGGTGGTCATACTATGTGGATTTGAACAARTTGCTATGACTTTTTGATTCCCTAAATTTGGAAACGCAAATGCAAATTAAAGTATTTTGGTGGATAAACAAATAAGCTTGCCTATGGTGAATATATTTCAAAAAGGRAAAAAAAATGAATTCAATCAACTATTTCCTGCCAATTGCCTATGGCACGACCAATGTCGTGGAGATCTCTGTACGTGCTTCCCTCATCACATTACATATTAATAATTTCCTAAACTATGAATATAGTGTTGTTTTTTCACTTAAAATGTAATTCATGTGAATATTATTGCATKTATTTAATAAAATAAAAGTAGATATCTACCATTTAATTTTTTTAATTATTTTAACATATTGATAATAGAAAAATAATATCAGCTACGTACATTCGTTARAAATATTAATTTAATTATTATAAATTGAGAGGGAAAAGGAGAATAATAGGGTTGAGGTGAATGTTTGCATTAAGGAACCAAGCCAAGTAGTTCTTATCTGATATGTCGAGTGCAACGAAATTCAACTTTGTGATATTAGCCATGTGCAATTTTACAAAAAAAAATTATATATATAACGTGAGCAAGACATATATTCCTTGAGGGATTTATTAACCTATCATCAATTCTTTTCAAGAATATATTTTGATAAAAAAATGATTGTTGCTCCACGAACAATAATTTCAATATTCTTTAAAAATATTTAAATTTTAAATTATAATGTACRCTTCATGAGTAAATATACAATTTATAATAATTGTTTAATAATCTTCAAGAATATAATGTTCTTCAAAAACATTTAATGTTACTAATTTACACTATTATCACCTCAGGAATAATAGTTTAATATTCTTCCGAAATATTGATATTATAAATATTAAATTAATAATAAATAAAATAAATGATAAAAAGAAAAATAAAAGAAATTGAAAACATCAAGGAACATGGCATCACGAGGAGGGAGGATAAATCCAAAGAGGATTACTGACAGATACTATAATAAATAAAATAATAATTAAAAAGAAATAAATAGATAAACAAAGATCTGATAATACGTAGATAATCGGGTAAACCCACAAGAGAGGCTAGATGAACTAGTTTCATGTCGATATGTCACTTAGATCTAATGATATAAAAGATCTCATAGAAGAGATGGAATAATCATATACCAAAAAGTCTATAAGTACATATAATAACAATAATAATGACCAACTAGAAGGTTCAATTTTAAAAAAGAAAGCACAAAGTGCATAGCCCCAAAAAGGCCCACTTAATCATTGACCGAAACAAACGCATCGAAAAGCCCACATCAACGGTTTCTCTTCAAAATTATGCAACGAGGTCTTCGTGCCAATGATCGTCCTTTACGTGGAATATGTGCAATAAACATAGGCATTGAATTTAATATAAAATTTGAAAGAACTAACTTTGAACAGGTTATAACGATAAAGAGGGACTCATCTTCAAAAGCTTAAAACTATAAGAGATAGGAGCGTCGTGTGATAACATATTATAAATTGAGAAGGAAAATGAGAGAAGAGAGGCTAAGGAGAGAATGAGTAGGATGAATATTAAATAACTTTGATGTCAGAACCCCAAGTCCTCTATATATGAAGTTTAAACCTTAAAGCTTTTAAGATTTCAAGGGTAGAAAAATTATTATTTATAATACTAATTATTATACTTATGAATAAAGTAGTCAAGTAGTGATCTATATTCCTGATTTTTAGTCTCCTTTTGTTAGTAAAATAATTCATATTTTTATAACTTTTATTAAATTTATCGTCATTTACACATCTTTAAATTAATAGATTTACTTTACTGTATTACAAAGATGGTGGCTGGGTGTGGCATACGAGTTTTGGATCCAAACTGGAGGTACCTTTGGAGTTTGTTGGTTGAACCATTGTTTACTAGTAAAGAGGAATAAAGAAATCACTGAAATAATAATGTTCCTGATGAYAATAGTAGGGCAAGAAAATCCTCCCAGAATCGTGAAATGAGGCCCGCCTGGAGATGCATAGAAAGAGCTGTAAAAAATAGAAGACCTAAAAGCATAATACCACKGGAAACGTGAAGAGATATATTCATTCGTKTCTTTTTTTCGTTTTGAGGGAATTCATCTGAACACCCCCTTCCCGTATTACTCCCACTGCTCAACCAATAGTTTCATGTGTTCTCCAGATGATTGAACAGATCAAATTTAAACCTTATCATTGATGTTCAAATTTGTGGTTCAAATCATCTGTACATTTTTCTTTTCCCTCAACAGATCAAGAATCATTACAGTGTAACACAAAGAAAACCACAAAATTCAAATAATATCATAGTTGTTTCAATTAGCAAAAATAATGTACAAATTTTCTGAGTAGGAGCTTCAGAAAATTCAATCCGGCACACGAAGAAATGTTGGCCACTTAGCTTGATCCGCCCTCCATTGGTACCASTGCTGGAGAGTTCGACTCCACATCAACTTCCTTCGTGGCTGAGGATTTTTCATCTTCTGCTGCTACTTCCAAGGGAGTTACTTTCTTGAATTGTACCAATATCATGGTCATGTTATCACATCCTTCACCTCCTGCAGTAGAGGGTGCTAGACACCTATCGAGCACCTTTTCACATACCGTTGAAAGCTTTGATTCCTGAAATATTTAGATTTAAATTGTCTAGTTTCCAATTCAAGATAGAAGGATACAGCAAGCAGAGAGAGATGCACCTTTCCAACAATCAATAATTACTTTATTTACTCGAAATATGAAATTTGTTCACAATTTGAGATAGAAACACAGAAGTGCATGAGATAAATAATGACATCCACTTACAGTCTTCAACTGCTCGTGTATAAAATCTACAAGCTGCTGACTTGACATGCAATCCCTGACAAAAATTTGGGAAAAGAAACAGATAAGCTTTGAAGTTGGATATCTCAAATTGATCATTTGGCTTTTTATGGAGCTAGATATATTAAAAGCCTCCTAAAGTCTGCTTCTAGAATGCAGAATATTTGTAGTAGGGAGAAAAAGAAGTCATACCAAATACCATCACAGGCTAGCACAATAAATTCATCATCATCACAAAGCTCAACCTGAACAAAAAGAAGAAGAAACATCAGGGGTATGACAGAATCATTGCAAAACTGACAATATAACAGATGCCAACCCCTAACATTCTGGCAAACCAAAGATCAGCCATTGAAGATAGTGTAAATTATTTTTTACCTTAATACAATAGAAATTTGCACAAATTTTTATTCTTCCCCTAACTTGATTGTATACAGTAATCAGCTGATGTCTTAAGGATCATGAAATCTACTAATCATAGCACATACCACAAATTAACTTAGAAAAATCACTAGCACACAATGACATTTTGAATTTTTTYCAGAAAAAGAGAGCATAAAAGCCAGATCCATTCCCAAGGCTTCATTTCATCCAAAATCCAGCCAAAAGTACTTGAATTAATCTGAAAATATTTGATTTCCCCCTCACGTTTTTTGTAAAAGCCTTTTCTTGGAAGCTTCCGTAGATTTTTTATATCTCATTACAAACTCAACAAAATAATTAAGTGAAGTACCAGCAGCCATCTTTCTATCTCTTATTTCACACGCAATCTCAATCTCATAGTTCCAAAAAATATGTGTGACAAGTTACGTATAAAGTTCCTCTATTCTTGTGTATTATATGTTTTAACACTTAGTATCTTGTACATAGCTTGAATTAAAGAGATAATGACAATGAAGCGTGCTACAAAAGCCAGATGCAAATGAAAATACAAAAAGGTTTGGAAACTACTAAAAGAGAAGGGTGAMGTATAAATTCAAAAGCAGCAAAATGTAATCATTTGGAAAGACTCTAATTTGGAATTGGTTTACACTCGTTAATTTCCAATTATTTACTGTTCTGTCTTCTAAGGGTAGTTTGCTTCCTACTCTTATAAAATCTGCCATCAAACTTTATAGCCTAAGTTGTCCACCCACCTCTTCAAAAACAAAGAAATATCATCAACTACTTGCAGATAATCTACATATTAGGTGCTGAAATTAGAAAATCCTGCACCAAAACGCCAAGAATCTTCTCCCGGCTTTCATATTCTGTCTCCAGATAGAGCAGAAGAAGCAAGATCCAGGTTGAGGATTGAGCATGTGGGTTAAATCACCTGCAGTTTAATTACTAGAACCACAACGCTAGAAAACCCGAAAGGAACAAAACAAAAACAATCCCTCTATCTACCCCAAAAAAAAAAAAAAAGAAAAAAAATTCAGAAAACAAAGAGAGAGAGAAAGGTTGTTCCAAGAATAAGTTTACCACCATTGAACCACCCCTTCCAGAACTACTTAATCCTCAATTTGAAGATAGCAGTTTTAACTTCAGTTGAAAAAACTATATGACACATCACAGTAATATATATAGTTTTCTTTTTCTTTAAAGTAGATTTTATGCTAAATCTACATATACATGTATGGATAAGCATATTTTTGGCCACAGTTTGAGTTTCCACCTTTCTCTGGCACATGTAATTTTGTGTAAAAGTCAAAAGTACAATTAAGAAACCAAACATGCTCAGATATACAGTCATGGATCTTAAAAAGCTCAGAAACAGTTTTGTGGATGAAGTAATACTTACAGTATTTATGTCTGGATTAGCTGTTACGATTTGTTTCTCAGCAGGTAAAAACTTATTCTGCTTGAACTCCATGTCACCTGCAGTGATCAGTACAAGTTAACCTTCCACATTCTTATGTGGCCTGCAAAAATGCTAGGTTCCTAAATAGATGCATTGTTTGGGCCCACTGGCACCTAAAATAAGTATTTGATCRATAGCCATCAAATATCTGGTTACAGCCTAGGAAGCGTTTAGAAGGAACCTCRTGTGCTTTGMCAAGAACTAGCAAACACGTATTACCTATAGCTCTTGCCAGGTTTAGACTGCCATTGACACGTCCTGCATGAATAAAGCCTCCTGCTTTCAATATTCTCTCTCTCTCAACCTCAAGATCAGGTTTGTGGTCCCTTGAAAGGTTGTAGGCCTGTAAAAAAGGAAGTCAATATGTCCATTGACATTTCACAACAAACAGGAAAGAGATTTTCTCATTTCTGGAAAGACTGCTGGAGTAAATGTGAGAGATATCGATTGTCGCACAAAACAGAAGTTCAACGGTGTAAAGATATCTTTTATTAAAATAAACACTTATGATAAGCTAGTCCAAAACAGAAATCCAGAAAAGATTGTTGCACAAAACAGAAGTTCAACGGTGTAAAGATATCTTTTATTAGCATAAACACTTATGATAAGCTAGTCCAAAACAGAAATCCAGAAAAGACTCTCAGAAATTATATGTACCTGACCCTTCCGAGAGATAACACAGCGAGAATCTCCCGCATTTGCTACAACAAGTTGGTTTTCCCTAATAATCGCAACACATGCAGTACTGCCGGAAGTAGGTCCAGAAAAATCAGAGTGAGGTCCCTGCTTAGGCATACTAAGTCAAAAAACAACCCAACCAAACAACAAACATGACAACAGTAGAACCACAACTGTAAAGTAGCTCATCAAGCATCAAATGAGGGCTAAAACAAAGAAAACGGGACAAATATAAAAGCTCCTTATTCTCACRAAAGAACGTAGTACTCTAATGRGACAAACCTACTAATAAACACACTTATAGAAGAATACAATCTCGCAGTTCTTACTCCCTTAAGGGATTAGTCTTTTATTCAATGTGTAGTAACAGGTACAGTGATATTTGATTAGTGAGTTCAACTAAGGAGCATAAACTCGTCATTGACATGCCTAGCATTCAAGGTAAGCAGCAGTATATTAGGTAGCTACTTGACAAATCAATGAGATAAGAAATGGYGCAAGCACATCTTAAGTGTCTAAAACCTTCAATTTCACATCTACATGTGTGCGTGTAGTTTGTGTGCATGTAAGAGAGAAGGGAGGGAGAGAGAGATTAAAATGCAGAACAGCAYAAATTTCAGTAAATTCCAATTTCTTTATGAACTAGTTACACTGTTTAACTCCAAAAGAATAGTGAGGTAACTWAACAAAAGAAGAAACTTGAAATTACTAAAGGTGTTCAATAGACCATTTTCCCAAACAGAAACCTCTTGGGCAGTCAAGAGGTATAAACTTATAGCTCTCGCATAATGATTGGCTCATTACACCCATATGTTTAAAATCCCCGATTCCAATATAAGTGGGGATTTTACTATCCAAGTTTTAGTTATGAAAAGAGTGTGAGAAATCATCAGTATCTTTCGGAGGACTGACTTGAGCATTCTGGGAAAATACCTCCTCAAAGGCCCAATCATCAACCTGATCACTTCCTTCACCATTTCTTGGAGACCATATGAAGCCCTCTATAATGCCAGTAAATTTATTTATCTTGTCTCCGAGAACTGCCAACTCCCTCCATCCTCGTTGCCCGCGCATCATTTCATCCATTCTGCTTATGTTTAAAGCAGAGTCAATAATGACTTAAAGTTAAAGTACAAAAAGAAAAAGGGATTAAAAAAACCTTGTTACATGTACAACAAGATTTGATATCAACAATATATATTGTAGGATTATGAATTGAAGAAATACTATCTGGGCAAAAAGAATCCTGGTAAGAAGCAAGCCCTACAGAAACTATGGACATCAGAAACCCAAGGATTCAGCTGCAGGGAAATTGCAATAKCACTGGATAGAACTCTGATAAATGAAAAATACCAGTAGAATCCAAAWAAACTTTATAATTGCAGTCAACAATATAACTGGAGCCAAATCTTGGTCATTACAAAATCTACAYGCTACCCAGATAGAATTCTTATGCAGTTTGACTGTGTGTGCTTAAGAGCAGTCAAATGCAGATTATTGCTTCATTGATGATATTCAGTAACTACAACAAACACAATATATCTAATACTATCTACATTTCTATGTTATATATGTCTCCTACCAATAAGATCATATATATATATATCATCTTATTATCAGAAACATTTTCTGAAATTGGTTAAAATCCATACAGCGACTAGCTGGTATAGCATGCGAGGCTTCAGGATAAAGGAGTAGGATGTATATTCAAGGGTTTGCAAATCTCTAGAAGGACATCGCATGTTCTTCACAAAACCAACATCCCAGTATGCTTTAAGCCATTGCAAATACCCCTCACAACAATTTCACAGGCTCTGATACGCAATCCCAGGGGCTAACCAATAGAATAATGGGGGGAAGGTATGGATATTAAGACTAGAAACTGCAGGCAATCAAAGAATCCAGAGTTCAAGCAAATAACCTGAAGAATGCTTTATGGACAGAAGTCCCTATATCACCAGCAGTATATGCATCATGCTTGAGGACTTGCCGATGAAGATACTTGGCACAGAATTTAGCAACAACCTTACCTGTAAAACTTCTATGGTTAAACATATTCTGATAACCTAATCAGGCTTTTTTCATCTTTAACATTGAAACAACTAAAAGAAATTAGATACAAGGGCCTCTGAATGTTTAACTAAAGGGAAACTAAAGATCAAGCTTCGTGCCCCCACTTGATATTCCACTTCCTCTAAATTTTAGCAACATGAAAATAGTTAAAGCAACCACAAACTGAACAACGACAGAATCTGAAGCATAACAAGTTAGTTTGCCCATCAAAGAAGCCAAATGGAAATGGAATAATATGCATAAACATCAATATGCATCACGTGAATAAGTAACACCAGATAGAGTAAATAAAGCACCCATCAGGATTCRTCCACAGATATTTCACCTGTCAGTTCATGTTTTTAGAATAACTAATTCATCACAAATGTACTTCAGAACTCTTTCGACATGAAAAAACTAAATCAATCWTCTTATGTAGTCAGGGTTAACTAATTATCAAAAAGTTAGCCAATCTTTCCCTTATTAGCAGTAGTATTTTAGATAATACGAAAGAGCTTTTAAGTGAACCTCTTCGATTTCCTACAATAMAAAATAACAAATATAGCAGGAAATGCATGAATGAATTCAAGTAGCCATCTTTCACTCTGAAAACCCACTTTAGAAGGGTTGGGGGGGGGGGAAGAGAGAGAATAGAAAAAAAAGAAAAAAGAGAAACAGAAAGAAAAAATAAAAATTTAAAAAATGAAAAAGACAAAAAGAAAACACCAGTGATCATCTTTCTAACTTAAGAGCTTTTAGAGTACTGATGGAAAAAGTTAAAGAACAAGCACAGTAACCTTTTCTTTCCAGATTGAAAGTGAAAACACCCTCGAGCACGTTTGCATCATTTGATTCCTTGAGTGACCTTAAGAATCCTAACAACTGAGCAAAGAACCTCAAAGATCAAAAGGCTAAAAGCACTTATGCCTTGTTTTGCAAAGAATTCTACACTTGGGAGAGAAATTTGATTCCTACTTGGGAGAGAAATTTGATTCCTACTTATTAAATTTCAATGTTGGGGAAATTACTTAAGTTTTTGGGAAGGACTTTGACTCCTTAAAACATGGAAAGTATTTGCAACAGACTGGGAAAAAAGTACCTATGGAGGTGCTATTCTAATACTTCCCCCGGGATCCCAAAATGAATGGCCCTATTGCGATTGCTTTCCCCAAACCAAGAAGCAGCTTTTGAGGCCAAAAGCAGAGCTTGAAGAAATGAAAGAATACAAGAAAGATCGAATAACTTGAAGTTAAAGAAATTGAGAAAGTTAATCTTAGCGGCTACGGAAAATCTAGAACATGTAATTTTTAATGATTTAATATATTATTTCCTCAAAAGAGTAATATTTTACTATGTATCCTTTTGGTKTGACTTGGTTTCTAACAATTTGAATCGTAACCAAATTTTCAGTTTGGAGGATTCTCAAACCAAAACCACCAATTCAAAGTAGAAACCGTTAAATCAGTCTGGACCGGTTTGGTTTGGGCAGTTTTTGAAACTCCTTGCACAGCCCTAAACTCAACCATCAAAAGAATAGTAAAAGCAACAGTCTGGAAAACTTTTACATACCAACATAAAACTGTAAAAAGAAACTATGCCCATCTTGACTCAAATTCAACCAAATCATACAGTAAATCGTATCTATTGTCTAATCAGATGCGAGTTCTTCCCTGTCCAGCAATGCACAGATTATAACAATGGAAGCATGTGAAACTGACCTCCATGACCATCATATACACCAAAAAAGGAAGTGGAAGCATCCAAATTGGGAAGTGCTGCATGCTAAAAAGGGATCAAAAGAGAATGATCAAAAAGTAACAAAGGCAACTTAACATGACTGTTAAACATGCCTGAAAATTCTTCTTGTATAGATATAATATATCAAAAAGAAGCAAATCAAGAGAGGAAGCAGGTTCCAAAATTTTATTTTACTACTGCACAAAGTTGGCAGAAGTATTGCAAAAATAATAGTGAAGAGCAAGAGAAATTGTCAACTAGCATACCCTAAATCTCGTCAAATAATAACATTACATGTAGAAATCGATTTCTGATTGAATACTCACAGCATCTTCCATTGTTGCACGCCATCCTTGCATGGAAGACAAACCATACCTAAGCATCTTATTCTCGCCATCTTCGGAGAACTTCTCAGTTTTTGGGCTACTAAGGTATATGCCCATTGCTTGAGCTGAAACCAGAAAAGTTAAAAAAGTTAACTAATTAATTCATTGTAATCACAAACCTCAGAAACCCAGAGGTTCAAAACCAAAATTCAGAAAAATGCAAACAAACAGTATAGCTAACAATGCTTTCTCGTACAATTGCTAAATGTTTGATCAATAAAAAGCAAAAGTTCCACCATATAAGGGTTGGGAAACCATGAAATGCAGGAAAAGAGAAAAGGACAAAACAAAGATTGTTAYGGACCTTTGAACTTTTATGTTCTATATATAAAACCACGGATAAAGTAGAACCAAATAAAGAAACAAAGCCTTAAATTAGTAATAGAAATAGCAAAGTGTTATATCTAAAGAGCATCAAAGTAACAAGAAAATATAGGAAGAACTAAATCCAAGGTGAAAACTTAGCTTTAGCCCGAACCAACTGATTATCCTGATCACAATCTCTAGGAAGATTTCCTCAACAGAAYTTTGTAAACCCTTTATAGTAAAAGTTGGTTTCCTTTTAGAAGTTTACTAACACCAGAAAAGAATATAAGATGCACACAACCTTCATTTCCAAGTTCAAATAAAAACAATCCGATATGAGGTACATCACTCAACCGACATCGCAAAGATCAAATCCCAATGAAAATAATGATCATCACCTATATAAGATTTAAAAAAAGAAAATTGCTAATTAGATACTTCGCAAAAATACAGAGAATACCAAATGAATATAAGATATAGACAACCTTCATTTCCAAGTTCATATAAAAAAATCCAATATCTTCGTACATCACTCGACCGATATCGCAAAGWATCAAGATCAAAACCCAACGAAAATAATGATCAACGCCTACATGAGGTTTCGAATTTTCCTAATTGGATAGTTCACAAAAATTTAGTGCAAAAATATAGAGAATACGATAAGGGCTTTGTCAAAAACTTACTTGCCCGTGTTGGGCGTCAGGAAACTTCAAGAGATCAGAACCCAATTGGAACAAGAACCTTAAAGATACTAAAGACTGAATCTTTTTCCACAATCAGCAAAACCCAGAAGTGTTTTCGAATTGTATTGGTAAAGAAAGAAAAAGAAAGAGAATTATGGAAAGAGAATTGTAGATAGAGACAGAGAAAGGGATACAATCAGGGGAAGTGCCTGTAAAGACTTTTTGATGACTGCGAAATAGTGATGCGGAGAAGATGTAAAATGATGATCAACTCTTGGACTTGGTAAGATTCTGATTGACTTTTTTATTCAAATCTTGATCTTTACGGTTTAAACTTTAACCTCTCCTCTCTCTATTTTCCATTTTTTCTTTCTTTTTTTTCTTTTGAAGGTTCTATTACATACTCATCCTTATTATTATTATCATCTTTTTTATTACTACTATCTTTTATAGGATTTCAATTTTGAATTTGAAGAGAGAAACCTTAAAATGTGCAAAAAGAAAAAAGAAAATAAGTGAAAAATGAAAAACTCATCGTATTCCTATCTTGATAGAGTAAAAGAAGCCCAAAAAGAAATCTACTTGGGATGTCTCTACTTGTTCATATCCCTATCTTGGGAAAAATAAAGAAAACCAAAAGAATATTCATATAAAAAAATCTACCTTGGAAGGGTCAGAGAGAATTTTTGACCTTTTTGTTCTTTTGGGCATCTTTGGGGAAGACGAAAGAAAGATTTTTATTTGGAGGCGGTTTTGTGTTTGGTGTAGGAGTGATRGCCCCTTGGTAAGAATAGGTTTCTGGATGGAGAGATTGTTTTCTTTTTCATTTGAAGATTGTCAATTATACTTAGAAATACAAAAGAGAATGTCCTTTTTTGGTTTCAAATTAGCATTTTTCTTAATTGTGAGTTGGAAAATAATTTTAACAATTTAGTTGGGATTGAAAGAAAAAATCTTAAATGTCTTTTATATTACAGTAGAAGAGGTCAGGAGATAAATAAAAAATTGACATTTCATATATGAAGTACTTGAAATTTTGAAATGTAAAATAGATCTATAGGTTCTTTTTTTGAATTCAAAGATGTCTTAATTCTAAAGTGATGTATTTTACTGTTTTTTTCTTTATAATTTGTCTTCATTAATCTTTTACCTCTTGGTTCCTATGTTCCAAAGTGGTACATGCATGTCTCTTCTATTGGGATACTTGATTGTGATAAAAGAAGGGATGTGATGCCATAGGGACCCCTTTTGGGTTTTTATATAGTTGGATTAGATATGGGATGAAAGGCTATCTTTCCTTGGTTGTTCATTGAATCAAACCGCGTTTCAAGCTATGGATATCTTAATGATATATTGCTATTTATCTTTTCTTTTTTCAAGTCAAAAGATATTTTGAATTGTTTAGATTGCTTCTGAAAATATTTTTTTAATTTAAAAAAGATAAAAAACCTAAAAATATTTTGTAAAATAATCTTTGCTTATTGATATTGTTGATAATAAGAATCTTATAGTAATTATAAAATGTAGGAAGTAAATGAGACACTTTTCAAACAATACAGGTAATATAATTTTATTTCACAAAATATTAGATTTTAATTTATATTTTTACAAATAATAAAATAAAATACTTTTAGCCGTACTTCCATTCTTCTTCTTTTGTTTCTACATTTTCATTCCAAAATCCCTATTAAGTTCATTTTCTTAAAAATTTCACTTAGTTAATCATATAATATGTGAATATCATATTTTAAATGATTTATTTTTCAGTAGAAAAATCCTTGAACTAGTAGGGCTTAACAATTCGAAAATAAAGAAACAGTAACTTTGATGTTAGAGAGAAGAATAAAAAAAATATGAAATGAAATATTTGAGAAGGGAGTAGAAGCTTGACTTTGAGAATAAGAGGATAAATATCTTGTAAATGAAAAAAAAAAAAAAGAATATCGGTCTATTACATCCAGCATGGATTTGAATAATTGATTGAGTCCATATGGGAATGATGTTCTGACAATGAACGGTTCAGACTAGAAGCCTCGTTTGCATGACCAAAAATCAAATCACAGTTTGAGTATATGTAAGGTACGTTTGTCTTAGCACATTATAATCATATCCACAAGATATCGACTCCATACACTTATTTTATTCAACAATGCACCCTGAAGGGATGCTCGCCTAATCTTTTATTATTGAATAATTACTATCGTTCAAACTCCCGAATATCGAAGATTATTGATGAGCTTGTTTAGCATTTTGATTATATGGCATTAATTAATTTTAAGCACAAAATTCATTTAACTTTTAAAGCTAGGAAAACTATTTGAATTAGAAGGAGAATTGATGAATGATTTACGTAGATGAAGAAGAAAATTGTCAACT